>JAJJWW010005104.1:0-24349 GCA_023531295.1 Papaver armeniacum
TCGATGGAGAAATAATATGTTTCAACATTTTTGAGACGATGAGATATCCTAGTGATGTCCACTCTTGTTTCTCCATTGATGTGATGGACACATTGGCGCAACAAATGTTTGAGTTGAATGGTGTTGATACTTTGGAAACCATGCTCACTACACCCATTGATGATGGTTTGGAGTATGGTGATGAGATTAAAGAAACCATTGGTTGCCTTGACTCATTACCGGAAAAATCTGCACTTAAAAATATTTCATATGCTTCTTTACCTTGCAGTGATGAAAAATTTGTGCCTTCTATTGTTAAATCTCCAAAGTTAGAATTGAAACCTCTTCCAAGTCACTTAAAGTACTTGTACTTGGGTGACAAGGAAGACTTACCCGTGATTGTTTCTAATGAGCTTAGTGAATTACAGGAGCAAAAACTTCTAAGGGTGCTAAGGACGTACAAGACGGCCATAGGATGGACAATCGCCGATATCAAGGGTATAAGCCCTGCCATTTGTATGCACAAGATCCGTTTGGAAGACGATGCAAAGCCTACAAGGGAAGCGCAACGTCGTTTGAACCCTCCCATGATGGAAGTTGTGAAAAAGGATATACTCAAGCTTTTGGACGTGGGTGTTATCTATCCCATATCCGATAGCAAGTGGGTAAGCCCGGTACAAGTGGTACCAAAGAAATCGGGTGTGACGGTGGTGGAAAATGATAAGAACGAACTTTTCCCAACTCATGTGCAAACCGGTTGGAGGGTTTGTATTGATTATAGAAAATTGAATGCCACTACTAGAAAAGATCACTTTCCCTTACCATTTATTGACCAAATGCTTGAACGTTTAGCTGGGCACTCTTACTATTGTTTCCTTGATGGCTATTCAGGTTATAATCAGATTGTGATAGCACCGGAGGATCAAGATAAAACCACTTTTACTTGTCCTTTCGGTACTTTTGCTTATAGAAGGATGCCTTTTGGCTTATGCAATGCTCCAGCTACCTTCCAAAGGTGTATGGTAAGTATTTTTTTGGAATATGTTGAAAACATAATCGAAGTGTTCATGGACGATTTTAGTGTCTTTGGTGATTCATTTGACCTTTGCTTGAACAATTTATCACTAATCCTTGAACGATGTGTTGAAACAAATCTTGTGCTAAATTGGGAGAAGTGCCATTTCATGGTAACTCATGGCATAGTTTTAGGCCATATAATATCTTCTAAAGGCTTGGAAGTCGATAAATCTAAGATAGACCTTATTCGTGCTTTAACCCCTCCCACTACGGTGAGGGAGATACACTCTTTTCTTGGTCATGCAGGTTTTTATCGTAGATTCATCAAGGACTTTTCCAAGATAGCATCACCACTTTGTAAGTTATTGCAAAAAGATGTGGTTTTTAACTTTGATGAAAAGTGTGTGGCGGCATTCAATCGTTTGAAAGAACTTTTGATATCAGCCCCTATCATTAAACCACCGGATTGGAGCAAGCCTTTTGAGATTATGTGTGATGCAAGTGACTATGCAGTTGGTGCGGTGCTTGGGCAGCGTGTGGGGAAGATACCTCATGCCATTTATTATGCTTCTAGGACACTCAATGAAGCTCAACAAAATTACACAACCACTTAAAAAGAGTTATTAGCCATTGTTTTTGCTTTGGAAAAGTTTCGCTCTTATCTAATTGGTACAAAAGTTGTTGTCTTTTCTGATCATGCAGCACTTAGGTACTTACTTACAAAGAAAGAGGCGAAACCGAGGCTCATACGATGGATATTACTCTTGCAAGAGTTTGATATTGAGATCAAAGACAAGAAAAGAATTGAGAACACCGTTGCGGATCACTTGAGTCGTCTTGCTGTGGAAAAGGAAACTATTCCATTGCGTGAAATTTTCCCGGATGAGCAACTATTCTCAATTGCCTTTGGAGAACCATGGTACGTTGATATTGTTAATTACTTAGTGTCTAAACAAATCCCAAAGAACTTGTCTCGTGCTGAGAGGGACAAACTTAAGAAGTTAGGAAACCAATACATATGGGATGATCCATACCTATGGAAACATTGTAGTGACCAAGTAATACGAAGGTGCGTTCCCGAATCAGAATTTAATTTTATCTTGTCTTTTTGCCACTCATATGCTTGTGGAGGAAACTTTGGGAGCAAGAGAACCGCTTTCAAGGTACTAGAATGTGGTTTCTATTGGCCAACTTTGTTTAAGGATGCACATGAATTTTGTACGACATGTGATAGGTGCCAAAGAACATGCAATCTAGGTGCTCGAAATCAAATGCCACAAACTATTATTCAATTTGTTGAGGTTTTTGATGTATGGGGAATTGATTTTATGGGCCCTTTTGTCAATTCTAGTGGGAATTATTATATCTTGCTTGATGTTGATTATGTCTCGAAATGGGTGGAAGCTAAGGCCACCCCAACTAATGATTCTAGAGTTGTTTCAGATTTTGTGCAAGCAAATATATTTGCAAGGTTTGGAATTCCAAGGGCTATGGAGGTTCACACTTCAAAAACAGGTTCTTGCAAAGTTTGTTAAGGAAGTACAATGTGTCGCTTAGGATTGCAACACCTTACCATCCACAAAAAAATGGATAAGCCGAGGTTTCCAACCGAGAAGTGAAATCCATTCTAGAAAAGACGGTGAATCCAACAAGGAAAGATTGGAGTATGCGACTCAATGATGCTTTGTGGGCTTATAGAACCGCATACAAAACACCTATTGGGATGTCTCCATTTAGGCTTGTTTATGGTAAACCTTGTCACTTACCCGTGGAAATTGAGCATAAGGCTTTTTGGGCTATTAAGCAATGCAATATGGAGTTGGATGGTGCTGGAAGGCAAATGAAGTTACAACTTCAAGAGCTAGAGGAGATCCGTAATGATGCATTTGAAATCTCAAGGATTTACAAGGAAAAGACGAAGGCATTTCATGATAGTATGATTACAAAGAAACAATTTTGCATTGGGCAGAAAGTGCTTTTGTTTAATTCTCACTTGCAATTATTTCCGGGTAAATTAGGGTCATGTTGGATTGGACCTTTTATTGTGACTAATGTGTTTTCTCATGGTGCGGTGGAAATTCGTAGTTTAGCTACAGGAAATGAACTTAAAGTAAATGGGCACCGGTTAAAACCATATTATGAGAACTTCTATTCGGATGTTGTGGAAGGAGTTAATCTTGTGGAAGTACTCCCTCTGGAGGAGTCGTCAAAAGCAAGGAGATAGTCGGACTGACGACTTTAAACCAAGCGCTAAATAGGAGGCAACCCATACGATGAGTATTTCATTTTATTTTTTTTCTTGTTTTGTTTTTACTTTTTCTGATTTCTTGTCGCATATCATTAGAAGATTTCCCACCTTGACTTTCTTTGGACGATTCAATTTACATTGAGGACAATGTAAAGTTTAAGTGTGGGGGAGTGGTTAAGCATGTGCATTGTAAAAATTTCAACTTTTTTGTGAAATAGTGAATAAAAACTCCAACTTGTGGGTAGTTTAGAGTCACATAGTATACATGTCGCTAAGATTACATCGAGATTCTCATAAGAGTGACTGAACTTATAGATGACAGAGAACATGATCGGGTTTCTTACTTGTATGAGAGTTAAAGTTGGATTTAACCATGCCAGTGGCAAATAAGGTGCAGAATGAATTCGGTATTAGAGTTGTGGTCCCCTATAGTGGAGACTACCCATGTTACATAATGTGAGGCACCGACCTTCAAAAATATGTGCTTTTAGAGTGTGTGTCACCGTACGTTAATTCCGGGTAGAATGGTGAGCTACCCAACCTCCCACCAATAGAAGCACTACTTTGATCTCTCGAGTGCTATTTTTTCAATCATAATGGTGACATCGAATTTTTAACTTACATACCACTTGTATTCTTGTTCGCAGTTAGCACCATCCACTTTATCTCTCTACACCAACAGATCCATAGAAACACCATCATCATCAACAAGAGGAGCATCACAAATTCGAAGGAAAGTTGAAGACGTTCAAGGTTTGCAAGCAACAGTACATAATTGAGCAGATTTCAGATTTAAGTAAAGCAACAAGATAAGGAGAAGAATTTTTACAAGTTGAAGACTTTATGTACAAGAGCGAAGATTATCAAGATGGGAGTTCGAGAAGTTCATGATATCAAGACATACAAGTTGTGAAGAATAAATCGGTTAAGTACTTACACCATGTCCTTTGTACTTACATCTTTATTTTTATTTGTATTTCATTTTCTCTTGTCTCAAAAAAAAAAAATGAAAAGAGAAAAAAATGAAAAAGAAAAAAAAATGAAAAAAAAAGAATGAAAAAAAAAAGACAAGAGAAAATTTTGTTAGGTTTATTATTAGTTTTATTATTTTGTTTTGTTTTTGTTTTATTTTGTATTTGTTTTATTTTTCTTGTCTCAATAAAAAAAAAGAAAAAAAAAAGACAAGAAAATTCATCGTATCATATTTTGGGTTTGTATAGTTCGTTTTTAGTTTTGTATTCTTTCAATAAATCCAATGGAAGAAGAAATATCCATAATGAAGTTTCAAGCAACAAGAAATTAGAGGAAAGAATCACATTGTCAAGATTCTACGAAGTTCAAGAGTTATAATCAAGAGTTGAAGACCGAAGACGAAGATGAAGACACCGATTGAAGACCGAAGACGTTTCTATGGATGCTGTTAGAGTGGTGCTAGCTGCACGTCGAACGGATAACGAGGTAAGTAAGCATATTCCCACCTTTGTTAAGTGGTTGATTTCCTTTCTTATAAATCGTGTTTTTCAAAAATGATAAAAGATGTGGGTTTTAAAAAGAATTCGGAGGGTTTTGCCTTCCTACCATTCAACGTGTCGCAGGATTCTCTCTTCATTCCTACCTGGACACATGTGTGACCCATAAAAAAGTTGTTTATTATTGAGAGCAACTTCATAAAACCCTTTCTTGTGAGGCAGAGTCGAGACTTTTGATCACTCCGAACCCGAATTTCTTTCGATAAGGGATGGTTATTTCTCTCTCAACTTGTAAGGATGATATTGTGTTCATTTATGTGTCTAACTTCTTATTACTAGTGTGCAGAATTTCTATGTCTTCTTAGCGCATTGGATGCTATCATTTTGGAGAACTAGTAAGTTGTGAAAGTAGGTTTAGTGGTTAAATCTCTAGTAAACCCTCACGAGATTATAACTCGTCCACTAGGGGCACCTAGGGGTTCAAAGGCTTGTTATACATGTTAAGTGTGACCGTAGCCTCGACGACACGGAGTTGTATGTATCTTTTTGAATTGTTTTGTTTGATTTGCTCGAGGACTAGCAAAGTCTAAGTGTGGGGGAATCTGATAGGTGTTGTAAAATACCTATATTTATATATATTGTTTATGCTTTCTTTGCTACTTTTCTTGTAAATTATGTATCTTATGTTTACTTTTGAGTTATTAGGTGCAATGGAGTCATTTAGAGTGAAAGAAGAAGAAATCATCCTGGGTGGAGCGAAAAGAGCAAATGCATGTACACAACAGTGTTACAAAGCTGGGATATTCACATGTAGCTGCCCGTATTCATCTAAACGGGTGCCAATATCCGATCCGTACTGTTAGATTCAATTAAGCCGAGTTGTTTCTCAGACAACTCAAGTATTTCTTTCCTCATTCGTCAATACATCTCACCTGAAAACAAGAGGAAATGGAGGCGATGTTGTTGGTGGATCGAGTTGGTTGTTGTTGCTGATTTGAAGCAAAGAAAGATGAGATCTCATGAGTCTGGTGGAGATGATCATTAGAAGAAATGAAGAAAGAACTGATTTCTGAAGCTAGGGTTTGTTGGAGATAGTGATTCAGAGATTAGGGGTCGAATTTGGGACGAATTATAAGATGGGTTTGCTACGTATGATTGTCGAGGGTTAATGAAGCTGTGTTTATAGCAGATTCAGAGAAATTTGAATTGGAAACTAGGGTTGCAGAGGAGAAAATGGGATCTGTGTATTGAAACAATGGTGAATTAGGAATTTTAGACTGAGATACAAGAAATTTATGATGGAATTATTGGGTTTCTGTAACTTAATAGGTTGGGAAACCTACAATAAAATATACTGCAAGTGCACAGTGTCTAACTAGTAGAACAATGGCAAGTACAGGTCGTTCCCACGAGGAGTGTAAAATACTACTACTAACTAATATCAAAAGTAACTAATCAAATTCAATATTTTAGAATGTTTATGGAATAATGAAATCAAAATAATAAAAACGTAACCAAGGATGTGAAGGTGTTAAGGTTCCGGGAATCCGTTGTAGGTAAATTATTTTATTTAATCACAAAGGGTGTTGACACGAAAGATATTTCATTTAACGATTGTCGACAAGATTTATCAAAAAGATTGTTTGTTCTCACCTTAAAATAGAATTCTTAAGCATTAGATATACATGGCATAAATAGTCAAATGAAATTCATAAAACGATTATTGCTAAGGTTCAACGAGTCTTTCCACTGATCTAACTATGGACTATACATGACATAGAACATGAAAAATCTAGCTAGAAAGTAAATCATTGATAGAGAAACAAAACCATAATCATTAAGCTCATATTATAGAAAACCCTTGTTTCAAGAACACAAATAAATCAATCTACAAGTTCATCCTTTCACCCTAACATGGATTAGCCAGCCATGGCTTTCTTAAAAGCCATCAATCAATAGAAATAAAATCCTAGCTAATTGAAACGGAGAACTTCCACCCTAAGCGGCTGTGTGGCCGCGACTCCTCCTCTCACTTTGTCGCCTCTTGCTCAATATATCCATGTACACCAAGCTTAGAAGGAATCTAATTTCTTTTCTTTCGTTCACCACGTCATTAGCCAATCGAGTTATGCCACATGTCGAGTGATAAACAAAATCCCAATGAGGTTCTGCCACGTCCTCTCTCCCAACACTCGTCTGTTCTTATAGATGGCGCCTGCTCAATTTTGCTTCCATAAATAAATGTTGGTAAATAATTTGTCCATATTGCATGCAAAAACGTGATTGCATATACTCCAACAAATATGGAAACATGACTGTCCTATCACGGTCCCTCCCTTCACAGCATCAACTTTCTACTCCTTGACCGGCTCAACCACCTCCTTTGTGCAGTGACTCGGAACAATACTAACTCCAGCCATACTCCATCTTCCTCGAGCAATGAGAACATATTTGTGAGCTGCTAGTTTCTTTCGAAGTCGAACACTGGAAACCATCACTCAAACTTCTTTATTGTCTTCTTCGTTTACAGAACTTTCACCATTTATTGCTGGATCTTTGGTAATGCTGCCCAGTCATTCTCCATCTCGGCTCCTAATGCCTTGCAACAGCACCTCCGTGTCTTGGTACACAGTTTTTTTACTGCCGAGCTCGATCATTCCATCTCCAAAGCTTTGCCATAAACCCGTACAATCATCACCTGCGACCAATCTCCATTCAATTCATACCAACGAAACCCATTACACTCCTTCCTTCGAAGAACTTGTTCCAATGACTTTCGTCGTCCTTGCACATAGCGAAGCTGTGAAATATCGAGAAAACTAAAAAGAGTTGTGTATATATGATAATCAAAAATTACGACCAAAAGTCGAGTTTTGAATGACTTAAATACACTAATTATTACAAGCAATTTCTGACCAATTTGCTAAAGACCTTGACTTGACCATAGACTTGTCTTGACAGAACATAATTCTCAACAGCCCCCTCAAGTTGATACAGGCAGCCACAGGAGAAACTTGAACAACAATTCTTGACAAACCAAACCAGAGAACAACACAGAGCTAATTGGCAGCAGAGAGTTCTTCTTCACAGGCAAGACATGAAGAATGCTGACACTCAAGATCTTCAACAGCAACACTTGAAGTATCTCCCAACAGTTGATGAAGTAATGAAAGAAATATAGGTGAACAGAGTCCTTTAGTGAACAAATCAGCAATCTGGTTTTCTGAAGAAATATGATGCAATTTGATAAAGCCTTTGAGTACCAAATCTCTGACCACATGATACTGAACTTCTATGTGTTTTGCCCTGGCATGAAACACAAGATTAGAAGCTAAACAAATTGCAGATGTATTGTCACAAAATATCTGCATTGGCAAAGTAACTGAAACATGCAATTCCTTAAAGACATTAGAAAGCCATTCTAACTCAGAAGCAGCTGCAGATAAACATTTATATTCTGCCTCAGCAGAAGACCTAGAAACAGTGGGTTGCTTCTTGCTAGACCGACCAAATCGAGAGAACTACCCATAAAAACTGCATAACCAGATGTGGATCTTCTTGTATCTGGACAGCCAGCCCAGTCAGAATCAGTATAAACCTTTATTGAAGAAATATCACCTTTCCTCAGAGTAAGACCAAGACCAATAGTGCCCTTGAGATACCTTAAAATTCTTTTGACTAACAAAAAATGAACATCAGTGGGAGCATGCATGAACTGAGACACATAATTAACCCCAAAAGCAATATATGGCCTAGTCATTGTTAAATACTGCAAACTACCAACTAATGTTCTGTATTCAGCTGGATTTTCTAACAGAACACCATCATGAATAGAAGCTCTAGATTCTTTAACAACAGGGGTGTCACAAGGTTTACACTCAAGCATATTTTCTTTGGTAATAAGCTCCAAAGTATATTTCTTCTGTGTTAAAACTAAAAAATCTTCATTTCTTTGAGCTTCAATACCCAAAAAATAACTCAGATTACCCAACTGCTTCATAGCAAACTCTTTACTTAAAGCTTGAACCAACTTTAGCATAAGACTATCAGAACTTCCAGTAAGTATTATATCATCCACATATAATAGAAGAATCATCATTTCAGAAGAATAAGTATAAATGAACATGGAATAGTCACAAACTGATCTGGTGAAGCCAAACTGAAGTAAAAAAGTGCTAAACCTTTCAAACCAAGCTCTAGGTGCTTGCTTAAGACCATAAAGACTCTTCTTAAGTTTACACACATGATTAGGAAACTCTGGATCCACAAAACCTTGTGGTTGAACCATATAAACATCTTCAGTTAAGTAACCATGCAAAAATGCATTAGACACATCTAATTCTTTGTATTTTCCAATTATTTGTAATAACTAACACCAAAACAATTCTTACTTGTAGTTGATTTTACTACAGGACTAAAGGTTTCACTATAATCAACACCATCTTGTTGATTGTATCCTAGTGCAACTAGTCTTGATTTAAACCTATCCATTGTACCATCTGGCTTAAGTTTAATTTTATACACCCATTTGCAGCCCAAAATATTCATAAAAGGTTCAGGTTTAACTAAGTCCCAAGTATCATTATCCATTAAAGCTGTATGTTCTTCCTTCATGGAGACTTGCCACTTAGGATTTTTCATTGCACTTTTAAATGTTTTTGGCTCAGGTGGAATAGTTAACAAGGATGAAAAGGCAACAGGAACATGATGTCTGATAGAACAATGCATAACATGATCCTGAAAAACTTTTGGTTTGACAATACCTCTCATAGACCTTGTCACAATTGGACTAGAAGTAGAAGCAGATGGAGTATTTGTAAGTGAATCTTGAACAATAGGAGATAAAACAAGACCAGTATTATCAGTAGAAGAAGATGTAGAAGTAATAGAATCTTTTGAGTAAAAGAATTCATGTTCTGAAAATACCACATTTCTTGAAATATGAACTTTCCTGGATACAGGATCATAACATTTATATCCCTTATGTATAGGACTATATCCTATACAAACACATTTCACAGATTTTGGAGATAGTTTATCTGGTCTTGAGTGACCAAGAAATGGATAGCAAATAGTACCAAAAACTCTCAAAAAACTATAGTCTGGTAAAGAATTATGAAGAACCTCAAAAGGAGACTTATTTTGTAAAACAGGAGATGGAGTTCTGTTTATAAGATAAGTTGCAGTTAAAAATGCATCATACCAAAAAGATTTAGGACAAGATGCATTGAAAAGTAAAGTATTTCCCATCTCAGTTATGTGCCTATGCTTTCTTTTACGCAAGGCCATTTTGTTCGGAGAGTTTTGGGACAAGAGATTCTCAAATTAATACCATTGGAAGTAAGATAAGCTCCTAAAGAACCTTTCACAAGTTCACTAGCACCATCTGTTTGAAAAGATTGTATCTTAGTTGAAAACATGTCAAAAAATTACAGCCAAAAGTCAGTTTTTCAGACAGCTTAAATACACTAATTATTACAAGCAATTTCTGACCAATTTGCTAAAGACCTTGACTAGACAGTCAAGTCAAATTGACTTGACCAGAGACTTGTCTTGACAGAACATAATTCTCAACAGAAACTTATCCAATTCATCTCGAAACTCCAGCTGACATACGGAATCCATTGATTACACAACCAAAGAAACCCATTAGAAGCATCAGTGAACCACCATTATCTTCCATTGAATCAGCAGCCATACCCAACTTCAGTTCTCCGAATTTCAGTTCATACAACTAATCCGAACCAATTCAGTTTCAGCCATCGTCAACCACCAACTCCATTTCCCTTTGCAGCTGTTCACTTTCCTTTATCGAGAACTCTCAATCAGCTCCACCACATCCTCCTTCGTAATAATCCACCATATTTGGGTAAAACCCGGTCACAGACCGCAGCCATTAATCGCATGAAGCACATCGTCTCCCCCGTCCATAGATCGCAGAACTATATTGATTAATCTCTGCCCATCTAGCCACCAATTTGAGAGAACAAAATCCAAGCCAAAACCCAGATTCGATTACTGTTATAAGACGCAAATTCAACACCACCAGCTCCTTGATTTCACCTCACAAAACCCATCTGCTTTCTTGCCTCAGATCCCCCTTGTTGCAACTTCATAAGCTGATGCTTCTGATTTCGGAATTATAAGTTGCCATTGATGGCGCAACAATCAACATTTCTAAACGAACCCCACAGATCCATTATAGTCATTGACATCTCCGTTCTTCGTCTCAGCACCTTCACTGAACCAAGTTCCCCTTCAAAATTCTTCTTTGAGGCTATTCTGCAAGCAACTGAAATGCAGTTTCTGCGAGTTCGGAGGTTATCTTCAGCTGGTTGTATGCAACTCCTCTTCTTAGTCTCTTGAACTCAAACAAATACGACAACCATAAGCTGCGACATCAATTGGAGAATACCCATTATTCTTTGTTGTAAAACACTAGAAGGATTGAGACTCCATAGTTCGAGCAACAGATCCCGGTTCAAACCAATACAACAACACCAATTGATATTCTTTGCCGGCTAGAGCACCTTCCACCTCATCAGGCATAACAACCTAATTCCGTTTGGACTCTCTTGATTGGTAGCAACAGCACACAAAAGCCCCCAAACTCCATAGGCGTTCTTCTTTGTAGAGTCCTCCAAGAGTTACCACCAATTTGAGAATCCATCTCTACTCATCTTCCTTTCCGTTTCGACCCCTTTGCCCGACTCGAGTTGTCTTGAAGATGGTTCTTCCCTTCTTAGTTTGAAATTAGAATTGAGAAATGCTCTTTTTCTTGTCGCGATACAAAAATAGATGCTGCATTCACCACCAATCACAAAGGCAGATGTGGTAATGGATACCTCTCACTCCTTTAACCCCTTGTGCAGCTCACATGTTTGGTAAGCAAACACAATCCATTAAGTCAGGCCGGGATGAGATGGACGTGATGAGATGGCTTATGTGCTACTGATATATATAGAAATACTAGGCCAAGCATATTTTTGTCATTTTCGGTGCAAAGCCATTTAAATGTTCATTTAACCATGCATTTCCCGAATGATCCAATTTACTCGTACTTTTTACAAAAGCACTAAAATAGTGTCGTTAGCCAAAATATCGAGTCCCAGCTAATATAAATATGGGTATAAAATGTAGCACTTTCGTGCTTATCAAGTTTCTGTAACTGGTTGTGGATTTGAGAAGGTAAAAGCTAGAGAAGCTAGGGTTGGTGGTAATGCTGGTGCTTGAAGTGGTTGCTGCCATTGGTTTCAGGGAGATGATTATGAGACAGTGAAGAGAAGACTCAGCTGAAATGGAGTAGTTGGTGCCAGTGAATGTATCTGTTACTGAAGATTGGAACTGGAGATGATTTTCCTATGGTGACTATCAAAGGCAGATGGCTCAAATGGTGTTGCTTTTGGAGTAAAGCCATGAACAAAATTGCAGGTGGAATTTGATACAGAGAATGGAAATATGATGTTGCTCTTAGTGTCTGTTGTTGCGAGAGCTAGTGAACTGGTGCAGCTAAAGCCTTTGGCTATGGCTCAGATTGATATGATGTGGTTGTGACAGGAAGTGCAGGTTGGTTATTGCACTATAAGATGTTGTGAGGCTTGAATGAGATTGCAGGTGATGTTGCAGTCAATGGGAATGGAGTTAGCTGAGTCTCTGATGTTCAGATGAAGTTGATGCTGTGTAGATGAATGCTAGGTGCGCAAGAAGCATCTCAGGCTGGTAATTGAGATGAGATGAACTTGCTGTTGTGTGGAACTGTAGGTGGGATTGCAGTCTAGAGGAGTAGTGTTGGGTTGCAGCTGGACTGAACATTTGAGCTGAACTGAAGTAGATGTATGTTAGGAAATATTGCAGAAATTAAGATGGTGGTACATGAACTGAAGCTGGCCTGAGATGAATTCAGAAATTGTTGGTGATATTGCAGCTGAAGCAATGACATGGATTGCAGTTCGGAATGGAGTTATGGACGTGAGCTGGAGGCTGGTCATGTTGCTGTTGTTTAGAAGGGGTGCGAGATAGAAAGAAGTGCAAGCCTGAAGTTCAACTGCAGTTTCTGGTGGAATGAGTTGTGTGCTGTGTAAAGCAGTGCAGGTGATGATAAGACTACAAGAAGAAGCTGCATTAAGTGAAGATGTTGATGAACAGATGGGAGCTGGAGTGATTGTGCGAGGTGGTGGCGGTGTGATGCGGTAACGAGTCTTGATGGTGCCATGTCATGGAAGAGGAGAAATTGAACTTTGATGGTGGTTTAGTTGGTATTGCTGGGCGGTACCTGGAGAGCAAGTAGTGACAGAAATGGTGGTCACAAAGCTGCTTTAGATGAATGTTA
The DNA here is from genome assembly GCA_023531295.1 of Papaver armeniacum. Taxonomy (NCBI): domain Eukaryota; kingdom Viridiplantae; phylum Streptophyta; class Magnoliopsida; order Ranunculales; family Papaveraceae; genus Papaver; species Papaver armeniacum. The sequence goes on from JAJJWW010005104.1 coordinate 13,043, forward strand.
GGTTTACAGGTTGGTGGTTATGAGCTACAGAATGCAATGAGATGGAACTGGTGGCGACATTCCTGAACAATGGGTTGTTGCAGTGAACAAATACAAAGGCAATGGTATTACAGGAATTGGCAGGGTGTGTTATTACAGAGAAGATGGATTTGGTGGAGCAAGAAAATTGAGCTGATATTGCAATGGAGTTGAAGTTGTAAGATTGCAGGCTAAGTAGTCGCAGCAACTGGGGTTGGAGAATGTCATCGCAGGTGGAGGTGGTGTTGCAGTTGGAGACAGAAGTGAAGCTGAGATGAATTGCTTGAATGGATTGATGTCGATATTAAGAACTGGTTGTGCTGCAATGAAGAAAGGGAGCATGTGTGCTGGTAAAGATGCAAGATGGATAGCCACCATGGCTATATATATGCACTAGTGAAGAGCAATGATGGCGCAGCATTAGTCATGGCCAGTGCAAAATAGCATATGCCATGGCAACTCAACCAAGTCAGCCCAGTTAGCTCACCTGAACAGCTGACTCGGTTCTGACTCATAATCTAATTGAGTTAGTCAATTGACTCGGTTGACCTGAGCGATTTGGCTCGTTTGACCGGTGACCGGGTGGACTTTACCGGTCACCTGAGATACTTTCCCGGCCAACTTCCGACCGGCGACACCAGTTTTCCTGCGACATATTTTTGGGCAGAGTTTCTACATGCGTTTTCTCACATATGGGCTTGGAGGACTTCTATCTATTGGACTTTTGAAGATTAGACCTAATTTTGGAAACAAGAGAGCTATTTAAAGGAAAGATTTTTACAACTTTGAAAAATGACGTTATTATTCTTGGAGCTTTGGAGAGAGCCGCTTTTGTTTACGCTACTAGGGTTTGCTTTTGTTTCATCCTCTTTATTCAATTAATATTTTTGTGATGAACTCCATAGCTATGAGTAGCTAAATTCTATATTATTGGTTAAGGATGTAATCCAATTTCGAAAACTTGTGCTTGAGTTATGTATTAGTTTTCTCTCTTGATTATCGTTCATACTTCTACTGTTTTTATGATCACATGATTGATGTATTGTGATAGGATTAGATGCTTGCTTAGTTAAGTGGCCAATTAATTGAACTTGCATCCTTGTCCATAACTATTTTAGGGTTTTTCATCGAGCGATAACCCTGAATACAAGTAGCATGATATGATTACGGTTTGTAGTGATACACTCTCGTAATCATATGTAGAGTTTGACCATTGTCCGAATTGTCATGCGCAATGTATGACAATTGCATTGATTAGCCTATTTCTGAAACTTAATGCTCCTGATAGGGTGTAGAATACATCCTATTTATTATCTATTGTTTATGCTTTCTTTGTTATTTTTCTTGTAAATTATGTATTTTACGCTTGTTTTGAGTTTTATAGCTACTTTGGAGTCGCACGGAGGAAAGGAAGAAGAAATCACCCAATTTGAGCCAAAAGGGCAAAAATTGTCATTTCATGGGCGAACACTATCTGGAGCCCAGTCAAGGTTAAAAGGTGACTCAAATTACTAAAGAAAGGACGAGTTCAAGTTAAGGGGCCGCCATGGCTAGGTAGCCCTTATCCATAAACGTAGTCTTTGTTATCAGTTGGTAAAATGGATGGGTTATGTTCATGGATGTTGAAACCCAAACCCAGAGACCCACACCCGTGCAGGATCCATGCCCGAGTCCGAACCCAAGTAATTATACCCTAAATGTTGAGAAGATATTATCTTCTCCTCTTTCCTTTCTTTCATCCGATAGCAGTCATGACTGTTAATAAAGTCGAGAGGTAATCGAGCAGTTCATGGAGAACACAGATGGGTTTGTGGTGGTCTCTGATGTTGGAGATGAAGCTCAGAGAGAAATAGATCAAGAAATGTTAAAGAAGATGAATTCAATGTTAGGGTTTGCTATGGTATGAAGTGTCTAGCTGTGGTGGAGATGAAGCTCGGGGAGATGCAGCGGGGAAATCGAGCTCGTTCTTGAGCTATTGTTCAACACGAGAGAGTGGGGGTTTTGATTGAAGAGGTTCGGATCGAGAAATGGAACTCATGGAGGAAGAAATCGAAGATGGTGGTTACAGTGGAATGGGTATGAAACCGAGAGAGGAAGAAGAAGACACGGGTGATACTAAATTGGTGGTTGATTCGAGATTATTTGAAGAACGAGATGGGTTTTTGATTGAAGGTTCAAATTGGGAAATTGATGATGTCGATAGATTTCTGGGCCCGAGATTGAGAGATTAGAGATGGGTTCGATTTGTTTATGGGATTGTGAATCGAATTGGCAAACAATGGTTGGATACGTGATGAATTGCAGCACGGGGAGGATATGGTGGTGGTTCTCGGTTTGTGGAAATCGAACATGGAGGAAAAGAGTTCTTTGTTGGAGTTCTGGGAAATGAATTTGAGAGATTCTTTGGTCTTTGTTGGTGACACTAAAGGGTTGGTTGAAATTGATGTTCTTTGAGAAGATTGAGCAAATGATGGGTAAGACGATGGCAGTTGCCAGTGGAGATGGAGAAGGGATGGCTTGAATAATGGTTTGATGCAAGAGATTAAATGAAGAACAAAAGATGAGTTGAGCCTGCTCGCTTACAACGGGTTTGTAATGGTGATGAATGAGCTAAAGAAATAGGTGTATGCCTAGGTGTGTCGAGGTGAAGATAATGGCTTGAAAATTTGGCGGAAATGCCACTGTAAACAACTGGAACTCGTACGGTTTTCCATTCCGGCGAGTCAACTCATTGGCGCATAAGACCGATCCCAACCGAGTTCGATGACCGATTAGGTTATTGAATTAGATCAAGTCGGCCGAGTAAGGTGCGGTGACTCGATGGATCGACTGGTGAGTAAGCCCCGGTTAGGCGAGTCGGGAAGCTAACTCGAGTCGACTCTCCTTCCCCTTTGACCATTGACTAACGGTTGTTGTTAGTTTGACCTATGATAACGAGAATCTTGGACGGAATATTCCATCACCGGCGACGACTTTCGGGCGACTATTCCGGTCGGATTCGGCCATAATACCGATTTTCCGGCGAGGCCAAAATTCCGAATTTTCTATGGACTTCTCTCATGGGTGTGAAGACTTGGGCTAGGAATTGGATGGAGAATTAGGCTCAAAGTTGGAAAGAGAAGATGGAAGAAAAGAAAGACTTGAATTTGGAAGTTGAATTGCTAAAGGAAAAGGATTCTATTCCTTGGAAGATTTGGAGAATATTGAAGCCTATAAATAGAGAAGTTTTCTACACCTCTCTACACACACCTCTCTACACATCTCTACACACACAACACTTTTCTTTTCTTATTCTTTGTGTGAACTCTTTAACATGAGTAACTAATTTTATTGATTGAGGATGAATTCCTAGTTCTTAATATATGATTTGAGTTTTGTTTCAATTCTATCTTGAAGTTTTTCACATAATTATCGTTTGTTTTTACTAATAGGAATGATCTTAATGACATTCATGATTGATTGATAGATTGTTTGGGTGGCCAACTAAATTGATTTGTCGGTTTAATCTAAAGCTAGTGAAAGTTAGGAGATAAGTAATCGTTTCTTGACTTTTTACATAAGTAGCAAACACGAGACCTTGCGGAGGGATTCCGTGGAGCAATTGTGTGTGAAAACAACGTTAGCAAGTAGACCTTGATCTAAGAGTCTAACTACTAATATTGACCTAATAAGTTCATAAATCTTAATGCGTTTATTTTAAATTACATCTTGAGTGATCTACTACTAGGTGGTTTGGTAAATAGAATCCGGTAGTCGAGAACTTCCGTATCCGGTGATACAAGGGATTTAGGGGTTTAGCACTGATCTACCGCTTTACCTACGGTTGGTGATAATTTGTGACTAATAACAAGTAGAAGAGAACATAACTTTAATCATTGTTTTGCAACGAAGAAGGATTCCTTGGTCTTGTCTCTCTTATTGCTTTCGACTTTATCTTTTAATTGCTTTGTTTATTTTCTTTTGCTTTTTACACCCCCCCTTTCGTGACAATTTTTACAACTAGAATCTCTTGCTCCTCGTGGGAACGAACTTGACTTCCATTATATTATTTTTAATTGAGTGGAAATATTGATTAATTTGATTGCACCTACGACACGCATCGGCTCTAGGAATTGAACTTAATTAGCGCAAGGCGTTAGGTTATTCTTTAGGAAGAATTCACATACGAAGATCTAATGTGTGTGTTGATGAACTTGGGAAATTAATAGATTATCTTGCTCTCTTGATACTCTAGGCTTTTGATGATAAAGAGATTAAATTGTAATTCTAATCATATATTCAAGTATTTGTTTAAGATTGAAGATGAACTCCTTGACCAATATCTTTCTCTCATTGATTACTTTCTCCAATTTACTTTGCTTTTAATTTACTTCTATTGCTTACATAAAATCGAAATCCCCCAATTGGTTACTTCAGGAAATTGAATACATAATAACTACAATTGCCTCTCTGTGGGAACGAACTCTTTCTTATCATATACTTTAGGAAAGTGAAATTATTTTTGACGCATACGAAAGCGATCACCATATGGATTCGAGGCTGGTAAATCTAAGAGAGGAAACTTACTTGAAAGGGTTAGATGGTGGTATCAGAGGCATGTAAGTGGCAGACCATGTTAGACATGTCAAAAAACAATTCTATTGGTCTATTTCATAAATTCTGATACAGGGAAAACAACTTTGCTGGATAAGTATACCGTTTTACCATTATGCGAGTGACAGACCATGTTTGGCTAACTTAGGTTATATTAAGAGCGATCTAGATTGTTTTTGTAAAAGATAAATTTATGGTTGTGGTTGACTCCATGAAAGTTGAAACACATTTTACCCCCGTATTTTTGTGACTCGCCTTATAATTTCTTAAACCCTTCATTTTCGATGGGCGAAGATGAATGCCTTTCTTTTAGTTGAGTTTTTGGATGTTCTTCCCTGCTAACTAGATCAACCTCTCTCACTTCCCCCAGCTTCCTAGATTTACATTTCCTTCATTTCAGTTTTCTCTCGATATCTCTTTGGCGTATTATTATCTTGAATTCCTTCAAAATAGAGACACAATCTCTTTAATTCCTTTAGGTTATTTTGCTTTTGTGATTTCATTTAGTTTTTTTTGAAGTATAAGGTAGTGGTTCAGATTATTTTTGTCAAGGAAGCGTCACTTCTGAAGGAATCAAATTCAGTCATTTTCTAGATTCATCATAGACCCAAAATATGTGTAAGTAATCTTTCTCTATCTTCTCGCTTTCTCTACTGAGCTTAAAATTATAAGACTGATATTTGGGTTAGATTTTCGAAGAATTCATAGTGTCTGCAACCTGACTTGAGTTGACTGAATATTTGATAATTGCTTATGGGTTGATAATTGCAGGGGTTATGTATATAAATGATATTGCTGATAACTACTTCACTGACTATTTCAAAGGATAATCTTGGTCATCCAAGAATCTAGATTCTTTGTCACGGTACTTCTTCTTTCTCTTCTTGAGTGTATTCCGTACTATTTATGGAGTTATACACAATTAACTTTATTTGGGAAGCATCGAGTACTCATATTTATGTGCATCGGTTTTGTTCGTCCAACTACACAGTTGGTAGCTAGATTTATGTGGACTCATCCTGTATTATCTAATTTTGTTATGTGTCATGGAGCTCATGCAAATCTGTAGATAAACAAAGAATGATAGTTGTTGATATGCTTTTGGATTAAAACCATTTTTGTTAAGGAAACCTAGCACCGTTTTATGGCAACAGTGGCAGGAACTTTGAAATGAATTTTTTTTTTGGTTGGTAGAACTTTAAAATGAATTGATTTTATGTAATCATGTACTTAGTTATTGAAGGTGGGCATGAACTTGACTGCATGAGAGATGAATCCAAGATCTTAAATCATTTCAGTGGAAAGTAAGGAAACTTAAAACAAAACCATTTTTGTTTCTTCACGGTTTTTCATTGTTTATCGGCACTCGCCGAGTTTTATTTCATGTTTTCGTCTTTGAAGTTACTAGCTTTTAATATATATATATAGAGAGAGAGAGGATATATGGTCAATTTTCCTTCACCTTGGCATGACATAACAAGGTTTAAATTTGATTTTCTGACGAGTGAAGAAGACCTTACTAGGAAAAACAAGAACTAGCCTGATTAAATATTTCATGGATTTGCTAAAGCTCTATAGTTCTGATTTGCTGGCCAGATAAAGCAAGAATTAGGTGTAAGACCGATATGTCCAAGGATTCAAATTTTGATTAATAATTTCTGGGCACGGTTCAATTTTCATAGAGTCCTTTTGAGTCGGCGTAGAACCTCTTCTTGGAAGTCCTTTAGGGTTAAAACTTTCTTTTATCCAGTTAGTTTAGACGTCAAAATGGCCATGGCTTTCAAAAGTGTATATGTGGATCCTCTTATGCAATCATAATTTTTAACTTATCTTGGATATGAGATTTTCTTGAGTTTATTTTTGTGTACATTGGTAAACCAGAAATAGTAGCAACACGACTATTTTAATGTTCAATCAATTTATTCAAGTTGTTGAACTCTGGGTTTCCATCTATCAGGACTTTTGGGTTTAGATAGGTGAGATTTTTTACCCATTTCTCCTTTCTATTTAGACTTTAGACTACATCAATGGTTAAATTTAGGGGCGATTCTATTTTGTTGTCTTTTGGATTATGAGTATTTAGCTATCGCAGAGTCTTACGATTTTTAAATTTCATAAAAGCGAAACAAAAAGCAATTATTGAACCATTAGTGATGAAGTTCTTCTGGCAATTATTAAACCATTAGTGATGAAGTTCTTCTGGAAGCTAATATGGTTAGATAATTCAGATTCATAGTGGTGCCAGTTCATGTCGATCTAATTTATTTACTTTTTTATGTTGTAGTGTGAAGCCTAGGTATGTTGTTTCGTGTAGTCATCGGTGAGGTACTGTTGTATGCTTACATCGAATCCAGTTTCCCATATATTTGCAGGCTTGCGGCACAAAGAAATAAAGTTTTACAAAAGAAAGAACATGTGCTTCATGTTGGAAAAACCTACGGTTTACAATATACATAGAGAGATTAAAAAGCAATCACTTAGACCCTTTTAAAGTTCAACTTTATGAAGTAGTTCTTGGTTACACTGCAGTTTATATATGCCTCACATCATTCTGGTTAATTACCTGTGTACAACTGATTTAATACCAGCGTTGTAATTAAATTATGGAGTTGTAATTCTTCTACTTATTTAAGTGTTGATTATATTTACCAGCGACAAGTTGCAGTTGATCCTATGCGATCAAACAAGACTTATAAGTCTGAGAGAGTGTGGTTTGAACTATTTTTGTTCGTATATCATTATATCAAATGACATCGCATACGTGTCAAGGGTATGTAACTTATTGTATGAAATTCAACTCCAGGGGAGGAGGGGACGGCCTGGTAAAAAATTACGAAGTAATGCTGAGAGTCATTTAAACACAGGAAGTATGAGAATATTTATTACTATATAAACAAACAATAAATACATTGTGTATTTAGAGGGCCGTAACTGTAAAAAGGAGATACTAATGAACAATATCATCATATGTTGCCCGCTCGCTACTGTTGGTAATGCCGGAGGAAAACCAATCTCACCATTTCAACTTTTTTTTCCTGCGAGAAGTCTCGGTTCAATTCCCCCAGAGGCATATAAATGGGATGGGAGTCACAACAACGTAAAGTCAGTGGTACATAATGAAATTACATTTGAACAAGCATCCACTCCCGTGCTGTTACGTCACGGGTTAAGCCCTAGTATATATATAATGAATTATTAATTTATATTTCACATGGGGTCTACATAGATAATCAAAAATGTATTATTTTATAATTTTGGCGAATTATTAATTTGGCACGTTGTCCCCGATTGGGATCGGCTAAAAATATTATTTAAGAGAATTTATTAAATAATCGAGTATTAATTAGTGGAGTTTCTACTGTAATCTCGTAATAGATATCTCTTGTACCCCTACAACGCCGGGCGCTGTCCTTCAGGCCGCGTTCTTTATAAGAGCGCTGCAGCTTGTCCTTCCAAATCGCGTTTTTCATAGAAGCGCCAACGATCGAACTGACTACTGAAAACTCTTGTGATCTAACGGCTATAATTTTGAGTTCTATAAATACTCCTCATTTTAACTCCAAATTTACATTCACACATCTAGTCTTCTTTACTCTTCTTTGAGCTTAAAAGAATTCTTCAACTTGATAAATTTTTCAACTTCTTGAACATGTCTCGTCCCTTGTTAGTTCTTGGCGCTCCGTATACTAAAGAAGAAGATGAATCTATTTGCGTAAACTATGTTTTTATTTACTCGGCTTGCTTCATCAAACTATCCATGGGTGAATTTTCGGGCCATTATTCACGACTGGGTTACGCAGTGATACTCGTAATCCGAGTTAAATGCGTGTATATGCGACATATAAAATCGTTTCGTACAATTAAGAAAGAAGTAAGTGAGTTTGTAGCTTTAACCATTGTTGAGGTTGAGATACTGGCACAGTTTGTGGTGAAGAAGTATTGTGCCGTATGTGTGGTGAAGAAGAACTCTGTCGTACTTGTGTTTCTCCCACCATTGTATCATCACTTATCGTGTCGATCTGTTGCTCAGTGGAATCGAAGTCGTGACTGCCGCCCATCATCATTTGATGCGCCCATCATCATTTATAGCTGGTGGACTCAATCCAAACATTGAGTCCTCGTGCCATTTCCGACACACATCCAAGTGTATAGCCCCAATTTGCCGATTCATCCAATGCAAATCGTTCAGTTGGCTCTCCCTCACTGGCAGTCACATTGTTGTAAGGATAATCACGTTCCATACCTTGGGAAACAATGGGGATCATGGTTGACTCACCCTGTGAAGTAATACTTGGCATCTCCCAAAGAATTTCGGGCAAATTTGACGAAGATGATGAAGAACTTGCACCCGTGGTGGGGTAAGTCATAAAACATGGCTCTTTTGGAGGTGGCTGGCTAGGAACGATATTTGCATCATGGGACAGGCGTGCTAATACTGGGAGATCAAATACATAGATGTGCATGTTGTGTGTCCCAATTACAGGCTTCGCAATCGACTTGTACCATTTGACATAATCCGCTTCACTAATATCCCTCTTTGTATTTAGTTCATACCTCGCCCAATTGGTTCTTCTCAGCCGATGAAAATCTGATCCAGAGGTTTGCATCTGTTGTGGCGGGTTAATTGTAATTGCATATATACCTTGCATTTGGTACTGCAGTCTTTCTCCCAGGTACCAAACCCCTCTATCCAAATGTGGAGTGTATAAAACAACTCTACGCAGAGAATAATCAAGAATACTTCGTCCAACATCAGCATGATACTGAGGAAAATCAATGTAAGGGTGCACAATGATGTTGTGGTGGCTTCGAGTCATCTGATGAAACCTCTGAACAAAACTGGAACTCGAGATGTCGTTGCCAGTGCCCTTCGCTAAGTTGGTCGAGATGTACATATCCAACATTGGAAATCTTTGGGTAGCGTCTTGAAGGATTGGTTTACCGACACGGAAGTAGGTATAACACCAATACTGCAAATTACTCCATAATTTTAGTATTTTGACTTAATATACATTTGCTCATAAAAATTATTTAAATTTTAAAATAATAATTTTGATATTTACCTCTATGATGCCCCAGAAACCAGTGAAGTTATCTCCTCCCATGGACGCTACATCCAGCGCAAAGTACAATTCTGCTAAAATTGCAGATCCCCAGTCATAATCTGGTGCTTTGTCAAGATCTTCTAACGCTTGAAGCCAACCAACACGAGCAACAGAAGTTGAGTTTGGAAAGAATATCTGACTCAGTACCCATAAGATAAACGCCCTTTCGAGTTCAGGAAAAGCTTCAACGCTGAACATCTAATCCCACTTCCTTTCAATTGTTTTTTATTTTCAGGTATTTCTGAATCCACAAACGAGGGAAAAAACGTCTCCCATTTACTATTTGATATCCATTCGTCAGTGTCGAATGGTGGCGGCTCTCCTATTCCACTTGGGATCCTACAAATGAAATACAAATCAAGGGGCGTAATTCATATTACAAGTATAATATCAACTATGATTAATTCTTTTGATTATTTCATAATTATTTAAAAAATATAATTTAAGTTAAGTTAAACAAGCTTACCAAATTCAAAATCAATGAAACGGAATGTGCGCGTCGTCGCCCACCACCTTTCTACCACTGTTTTCGGAATTTTGTTGTTGTGTCTTCTAGCCTTCACACTATAAAGCGCACGCCAGGGATATCTGTCAACCCTTTGTCGGACTTCAGGGGGTAAAACTTCATAAATAGCCTTTACCTCTGAAAATTCACCTCTCATATAAAAATAATCATCAGACCGATCTTGATGCCCTGACACGTGACCTTGGACTAATGATGGACCAACAACGACACTCGACGCGGCAAACTCGCTTCACGATCTTGAAAAATCTACACTGTAGCGATGCGCGCGCAAGTTCATTTCTTCGATCTCTTTTCTTCTTTATACTATTGACCGCTTTTTTTAAAAGACCGATCATATTGTATCAAAAAATTTTGATTTAGAAGAGTTTTAGAAGAAGGAAATAGTGGTGGTGTGACAGAAATGAAGTGAGTTTAATCCAATTTATAGGTTTTGAAAATATAAACGTTGGAATATGGCCGTTGGAGATTTTGTATCTCACGCCCGCGTTGATAGCACAAACGCGTTTGTAGGTCAAACGCCCGGAAGTTTGTCTTTGCAACGCCCGCGTTTTTCAGTTGAGCACCAGAGTTCTCGCGCGCTTTGTCATCTAACGCCCAGTGCTTTACCATAGTGAAAAAGCCAGTTTGGCCATCCACCTGGCTCAACAAATTAATTGATTTGTCCATTGCCATAGGAATTGCCCTTAATGGTTTTACCAAAAAAAATTTAAAATTTCTTAATGGTTAAAAGAAATACCAATTTTTTTTTTTTAAATTCAAGGTATATATGGAAATAGACAGGAGTTAGATAGGTAGACCTAGATCTAAGGGGACATATTTTGAAAGTTGTGAATAAGATAAGAATCCCCTTATTCCACTGAAAGTGATAGAACACTTGAATTATTTGGAGTTTGAATCATGAAAACAACCGATGAAGACTGAAAACAGGGTACTGCCCAAAAACTATGGCTTCTCCAATTACAGATAAAAACAAATCTCCATTTAGCCTTTTTTTTTTGAACAAAAGAAGGTTGTATTAGTATAGATCTCCATTTAGTTTGGTCGAATAATTACACAGATAAAAGA
>JAJJWW010005105.1:0-42867 GCA_023531295.1 Papaver armeniacum
GCCTCCACGTGACGTGGGCTTTGCTAGTACACGTGGTGAGGGAGATAAATAAGTGTACTTACATTGCTAGTAAGATCTGTGAAAGCCAAACCATGATCTAATAGAAGTAGCGATTTTCCATCTATGACACTCATCAGTAAATGCAACTGTCTAACTTGAAATTTGTATTGCTTCAAGGATTCATGAACACCGTTGGGTCTTGGCTTAGATTAAAACCCGATTTGGTTGTGTCTTCGACACTTCTTCGTGCATTGAACTACTAGTTCAGGGTCTAGATCTCGGTCGGCTAGACATGTAAAATTTGATACTGTTTAAATGGACGGAAACTAAAAAGAAACTTTCTTATTACCCAAATTGGGTATTCTGCCCAAAAAGTGTATTAAAACTAAATATTTTTTCCTGAAGACACACCTTCGACCGCCCTGGATGGATTTTACTTTGTTTAGCAGCTTCGCTTTGTTTCAGGTACTTCGCTTTGTTTAGCAGCTTTGTTTCAGGTACTTCGCTGAAAAATTCTATCTCGGATGTTTCAGGTACTCCGCTTTGTTTAGCAGCTTCCTCGGCTATGGTGCCTGAACTATCCTTCACATTGACATGTTCTTATTGTATACCATTAAGGTCATAAACTCCCTAATTGTTTCAAGTACAAACATAAAGTAAGATATGTCAACAAACTGCAACGGAGAGCTAATCGATTAGCAAGCTCAAACTTATTCTAAAGTCAAATCCAACCGAGGTACGTAACTTTAACTCATCTCCTAAGAAGTTGATTTCTAAGGAAAAAGTTAGATCACTACTGAAAATAACTAAGTCTAAACGACCTGTAAAAAGTGGTGCTGAAAATTCCGTACAGGAACCATGTGGTGGGCAGATTATTGTTCACCTCAACACAGTCTAATTGTGTTGAAAACGCATCTTGTCTCATGTGCCCGTATGAAAAGAGACAAGATTTTTGCACAGTCGGGCACTAGAGTCAGAAACTTTCCTCCTTAGGGTTGTTTATGTTGATCATACGTGAACCCTACTGCTTTATATATAGGTTCTGTAACCATACAGTTTTTTCCTTCTCTGAAACTCTTTTCATAAAAAAAAGTGCTTGTGGAGCTATTATTTTTCATCAAATCCCATATTTTTAATTTTATGTTGACTCCAAGCATCATCTCTTCTGATGGAAAAGATGTTAATATGATTGTTAAGCCATCGATCATGAAGGAAGAAGACAAATCCCATTCTTTTACAACCTTGAAGAGAAAAAGGAAGAATATGGAGAAACCAAGGGCTAACACTTCAAATTTTCAAAAGGTTTTAGTTGTTCTTGAAGTGTTAAAAGAAACAAGGGTGGAGATTAAGCAAATAAAGGATATTGTTCTAAGGTATCTTGAAATTCAGAAGGCCCTTATTCGACAACAATCAAGAAGGTTTGTTGGAATTGACTTCTTTCTTCACGAACCTTATGTTCCAATGTCTGTTGACGACTAGGAGTTCGGGGATGATAAAGAATTTTTCAAGAATCTTAATGTCCAGGAAACTTCTTTTTGAGATGTTATTCTTATGTTCAAGAAGGATAACTAGGGTTTGTATAGCCAATATTGTGATTACACATAGCTATTGCCAACGATTTTCATCTTGCAATGTTTTTAGATTTATTTATTTAATTTTAAGTTATTTGGAAGATGATTTTGCAGTATTTAATCTTTTTGATTTAATATATTGCAATTTCTTATGAGATATATATGTGTGTTTAGGTTTGTGAACTGTGTTTATCTCATATACGCTCAAAATTTAAGTCTATTATGTCTTTATGCAAATATTGATAAAAGATAGAATGAACTTTTCAAAAAAATTGAAGTGTTGATCTTTCCTTGATCCAATTTTATATGAAAGTATTGTATGGCTCCGTAAGTTTTCATATGTTGAGTGTTTCCGATTAAATTAATATATAAGATCTTGTGATTATTTTATTCGAATTTTCTGGATACAAATCCATGTGGTTTGTTAATGTTCAAAGAAAATTTTGTTTTCTTGTAAAAGTAAGGTCGCTCATGTTGTTCTCTCGGAGATCACTTCAAATTGGGGAGAGTTCTTAAATGAACATGTGCTTAATAGCCATATCTTTATGGGGAGTGCGGTTGTGGAATATTGTAGGAGTTATCTTGTATCTTTATAAACTCATTGATGAATACACTAAGTTTCAACTATGTGAAATCATCGAAACATGTTGGTGTGATTTTCTCATTTAGTCATGAATTATCTTTTTGAAAATTTCATTATGATCCCGTAGTTTTCGTACCTTTGCCAATTTATATTGACAAAAGGGGGAGAATTATTTAGTAATTCATACTACATATATATGGTTTACGGATCACTATGTAAGGGGGAGTGGTTTTCACTTAAGATGGAAGTATTGACGGTGATGTGGTAGTTCATTTGCTTCTCTTAATTATGTCTCCAACTGAATTGGTAGTTCATGATGATGGAGTAGTTCGTTTGCATCTTTCGAGTATGTGTTCGAATGAGTTGGTAGTTGATGATGATGGATTTGACATCTTCGAATGAAAAAATGAACAATGGAGAAATATTTCTTTGAATATGTAGTGTATGATAGAGAATAGACTATTCTCTTTATATACACAAGGGACCAACGACTATAATTTCAAATAAATAAATAGTCGTTTTATGGTAATAATCGGATTATATAGACGCACGAATAGTCCGATCGTGGTTTATAGTCCAATTTGGAATAATGGGAAATAACTACCTTTCCATAATCGGTTTATATGTGATACATATAAAGACCGATTTTTTATTTCTTTACAAATCCAAACTTGGCCCCATAATTGGTTTATATGTGCATTAGCGTAAACCAATTGTGGTTGATGTTTATCACATCAACCCAGAATTGGTTTTTGTAGGTGTACGATAAAAACCGATTGATTGTAACATCAACTGCAATCGGACTAATGTAGTGCACACATAAACTGAGTCTGGGTTGATTTTAAGATAATTTGATGATTGAATTTCAGAGATTTAAAGTTAAATCATTGTTGAGTTCCTCTTAAAAGGAATAGATTAAAGGGATTTAACTCAATCACTTGAGTTGTTTGTTTAAAAAAAAAAATAAAAAAAAAATAAAAAAAAATAAGAATTTGATTGTTGTTTGTGATTGATTAGGTTTTAGTTTTAATTTTGATGGAAATTGAAAAAAAATGAGTTTTGGTTAATGATTTTTGTATTTCTTAATTGAGTGATTATGATTTTGTATTTGTTTTAGAATGATAAAGGTTTCTTTAAAGGGTAATTTAGTATTTTATCATATTTTAGATTCCCTATTTCCTTCTCTTTAGGTTGGTTGAAGAAATTCATAGACTCTATATAATCACACTCAGCCCCAAAGAGCCAGGTAATTTAAGTCTGGATGTATCTCGATTAATCATCGTATTTCTCGAAAAAATGTTTTTTATTTTAATTGTAATTTGTGGATTTTTCTAATTGATAGTAAATGTTTACCGATGAATTTTGATAAAAGAGTTTGATTTTTGGTTAGCGAATCTTTTAAACAATTTTGACTTTTTTGCTTTTAGAGCATCTCCAATGCTAGTGGTGGAGGTCATAAAAAAGCATGCCACCTAAGATTTAAGACTTTTTTCACCAAACTCATTTTCAATGCAAGGGTTAAGGTCCTTGGAAAATGTGATATGGTTATATGAGGGTAGAAGAGAAAGGTTAAATAAGACCTTCTCTATAACCTTGGGTCTAAGTACACATCATCACGTTGTCTCTATGTTAATTTAAAAGTTGTTAGATAAAACCTTGAGTATTGGAGATGTTTTTTGTGTTGAAAGGTCTTAATTTTGTTTATTTTGTCCATATACAGGGGCGGAGCCAAGGGTTGACTAACCCTCGCTCTAGCCCCTCTAAAATCTCTAAAAGAAAAATCCTCTATTTTCTCATATTTGTTGTGTTTAATCCACCATAGTTATAAAATTTAGTCCACTAAAAGTCCTTGCATTTTTACAAAATTATTTGAACCTCCCTTGAAAAAAATTCCTGGCTCTGCCACTGTCCATATATGAGTGACCTCCATAAAAAAAAGTATTATTTAGACTTCCAGATAGGATAACCCCCGCCTTTAGCATTTGAAACGCTCTTACGCATACAATTATTTAAAAACAAAATCGTGGTTGTAATTTTGGGAATTGGAAAAATGCCCCATATGACTATTCCCGTTGGGAAAATGCCCCGCAAAAGAATAGTCAGGGGGAAATGCCTCACCGGCCCTTTTTCCTTTTTTTTGAAGGAACAAGATTACTTCTTGATTTCATTAAAATAATAAGAATTCATACATCATCTTCAAATAAATTAACCGTGAAAAACATGAAAAAATAAAATGATTAAATATCAAATACATGGATTTCAAAGATAAATCGGATGATGCCGGAGGAATGGCTTGTGATTTATTAATCTGCCATTTTGAATCGTCTTCTTCAATAAGATTTAAGTGTCCCAATCGGAAGTAATCTGCGCAGAAAATTGCTACCACAATCAATTTTGGTAGCCCTTGTTCTTTACATAGATGTAGAATCATGCCATGCCGAAGTAGATTTTCCTGGATGAAATATCTGAGACGATTGATGCAATCGATTGAATTGCCTTAAAGGCTATGGAATTTTTCTTGGAAAGTGTACAAGAAGTAATATAAATGGCATATAAAAACCATTACAAGATAAAAGAAATCAACAACCTAAACACCCAATCACATCTCTCACACCACGTCAAGAGTTGCGCTAACCTCCTCTCTCATTGGCCGGTCAACGAAACTCTCGCTCCTGATTGGCCGAAATCAAAGTTAGCCCCCTTACATTTCGTGGCCGTTAATTTTTAATAGGGTTGAGACAATCCGATGCTTCGTATTGGTCAGTATGATCGGGATTTTCTTACACTGCGTTTACATGATAAGCAAAAGAAATCAATGGATTTCTTAAAACCGGAAGTTATGATAAGCAACAAAAAAAAATATATACGGTAATATTTTTTTACACGGCATAAATTTATTTATTTAGTTTAGTTTTTAAGAAGATATTTAAGGAAGTAACTTGCATAATAAAGAAAAGATATTCAAGGAAGAAACTTCGTTTTTCAACTAAAATAGGCAGAATCTGAAAAATGTAATTTAGGAAGTAGATTTTTTTTTTTATAGAAAATTATATTAGGATTGGAAATCATATATTCTATACGTGTATACCATTCCTGTTATATCCTCCTCACATTTCGTGGTCGTTAATTTTTAATAGGGTTGAGACGATCTGATTCTTCGTATTGGTCGGTATGATCGGGATTTTCTTACACTGCGTTTACATGATTTTCATAAAATCCGGATCGTAGGATTTGGTAAGACTAAAATACGAGGAAAAGAAATCAAAGGATTTCTTAAAACCAAAAGTTATGATAAGCAACGAAAAAAATTATACGGTAATAGTTTTTACACGACATAAATTTATTTATTAAGTTAGTTTTTAAGAAGATATTTAAGGAAGTAACTTGCATATTAAAGAAAAGATATCTAAGGAAGAAACTTCGTTTTTTAACTAAAACTAGTTTCTTACCCGTGCGATGCACGGGTCTGTATCTTGCTTATGGAATATTGGATGCCCTTGTTACAAAAACATAATAGAAATCGGTAACATATCAGTAAGCATGATACATATGTTACAAATAAAAAAATCAATAAGGTGTGCAAGAAAATAAGATAACCAAAATTAAAAGGCAAACACAAATATAAGCTCCAAGGGAGACACTGCAGTTTAGAGTAAAAGAAGAAATGGAAAGCTCCATATATATAGTATCATTATCTACTGTCTCGATGGCTTTGTTTCCTTCATATTTCTTATTCTACTAAATCCTGGCCATGTGCGATACTTTTGCGTCTTTGCAAGAAACCGAAATCGTTGGTGTATATATAAAAACTTAAACTTTAATTTACCTTGACACTCCACAATTAGATGAGCTACTCCATTAGTGCCATCCAATACTTCATATATATTGAAGTGTGTGTTTCATTTCGAGGCAACAAAAAGTTAGGATTCAAATAAGTGATTATATATACATCGAGTGAGTGTATATATGCAATTGTAATATAGGAGTATATGATAAACCCCAAATGATCAATTCCTCTCCTTCGCAACGTCATTCTTGATGGAGCATAACTGAGCATACAAAGAATGCAACTCTAGGTGGAATAAAGTTTAACCAGTTAAGTGACTTATAAGAAAATGAGTCCTCCTTCTCCCTATTTGCCTTATAGAAAACTGACCACGGATCACCTGATTTATACTCCACCATCGAGTCCTCTTTACCAGTCCGCAACCGGTTGTTTGTTAGCTCGTGACATAATTTCAGAAAATCTATGGAGTCAGCTAGGTTTACGTTGTGAGAAAAACCGGTATTCCAAACACCTTCAGTTTTCATATAATTTACGGATACGTCATTGAACAAATCTTGTAAATCCTAGGATATTTATCTTTAAAATGTAGAAAATGTCAGCATCCTTGAATTTAACTTTTAGCTCGAGGTGGTAACACCAAGAAAGGTTTCATAATGTAAAAGAAGTGCCAAAATTATGTACTCTCAAACCCAGTATCGCTTTAAAAAGTTGATGTCATCGAGATCTTATTTTTCGAAGTTGGAATGAGATCCTACATATATTTTTGTATTTTCTAAAGTAAAATTATCTATTAGTTCTCTTTTTGTTGGTTCTCAACATAATATGTGTAATATGCGTGTAAAAGCGTCAAATTTTTTTATAAATGGGACACCTAATACCTAGGAATCAAGTATTCATGTTCCACCAGAACGCCACAACAATACAATTTGACCTACTAATGGTGTGCATCCATGCATTGACATGTTCTGTCATTCTCAACCATAATCCTCTTTTTTGAAATGAAATAAGAATATCATTCTACCTAATCCATCCCAAGCGTCTTCAAAATATTCTAGCATGTTTCACTTCACTTGTAATTAATTTCAATTTTTATAAAGAACTAACATGCAATTAGCAAGACCTCCTAATTGAAAATTCTTATAGCTAGCTGCAATAGGCCCTCGCTTTTTTACGCGAGAAACAAATAGTATGATAGCTTTTAGAAGACGATGATGATCTCCACGATCGATCTCAAATTCTTGACATAACTAATAATAGAGAATTCAACAATCTATTATATATTACCTCGTGAATAACACCTCTTTTCTAAAAAACGGAATAAAACCAATGGGGCCAAAGTTGGGATTGGACACGCATGTAAAGGAAATACCCAAGATATAATGACGAACAAGAGTTTAATTTTTAAACTCAGGCATCCTTGACTTGCAAAAAAAAACTTTCCAAGGGATTCATATTTCCTCAATTTTGATGAATACTTGACACCTTTACACGTCCAATATTTTTTCAACTAAAATAGGCAATGTGGTATCTTCTTCAATATAGGCAATGTTGTATACTTGACACCTCACATCGACACAAACATTCCACTCACATATTTATGATTAAAACAATGGTTATGTTATCTTCTTCATCATGTGGTAGCTCCTTTCTATGACTTCAAATCTAAACTAGATAAATTCTAATATAGGTCCAAATCATCGTGGTGAAATGTTGTACTCATCATGTATTACAACGTATAAAATTATGGTTGATCTACCAAATTCCCATATTGGTAAAACAAAAGGATTTGAACAACTTGGTTTGTAAAAAACTAATTCAACATTTTCGGGGCGTTCTGTTGTTCACGTTCACGTTCAATTAAAACATATGTTTGTGACCCCATGATTGATTTCCATGTATCTAAACCCAATAAAGTGATGGGTAATGTTTTCTAGGGACTAAAATATGCATGTCTTGCAATTTTGGAAGAGTGTAACCCAATGTTTGAGCGGGCGTTTTTTCCAATTCCCATATTGTGTAAAACAAAGGCCCTTTATCAAAGGTCGGTTTCAAAAAAGCAAAGGCCAAAAACTATAAATAAATACATCCAAATCTCTTTGTGGAAAAAAGTCATAGAGAAAAAGTGCGTAGTCATCCAACCGAAGACAACAAAAAACTAATTCGAAAATATACAACCAAACAAAGGAAATAAACCAACAAAGGTAAAGGAATTAATAAAATAAATAAATAAAGGAAGTTATCAACAGTTCAATGCATAGCGGAATCACAATCAAAAGTAAAAAGAAATACCCATAAAAACCAACCATCATAGCGATCAAAGAAGGAAAATACATAAAAGAAAAAGCATACCTGAAGATGAAGCGTTTCCTCTTCTTTCTCTTGTGTTTTCTCTGACCAAACTCCCTCCCAAATCTCTACTCTTTTGAGAGATTTGTGTACAGCCAAAAGTACACTATCAACTCTTCAGAACTCCCCAAAATAACCAACTCCCTAGCATCCTAGGTTTTTACGACTAACAGGGAGTTCAAGGGTTTCTTTAATTTCAAACTCTTTACTAACAATTGTTTTGTAGGGAGTTTGGGAGACTCTTCCAAACTCTCCCACGACTAACGGGGATTTTGAGAGACTCCCTCGAACTCCCTCATAACTAACGGGTAAAACCCAACTACACTGAACTCCCCACAAATCACTCAAGGACTAACCCCCTGTTAGTACTTTTCTTTAGAATGAACACTCTAACGCATGAACTATTACCTTTATCCTAACATCGTACACATACTCAACAGTGAAATCATGTAATCATGAGCTGTCGTAGGTATTATCCACCATGGTGCCCTAAGTTTAGCTTTCATGCTAGTTCTCCCTTGATTCTGAAGGTTCAAGTAATAACTACTAATACAAATTTGGTTATATCTTGTCTTGGGTTGAATAGATTGTTCAATGCAAGGATATAAGATTGAGATTTGGTTGATGCCTTTTAATTAGTAATAGTAGTGGAATGGAAATGTGAGGTTAGCTTTGTGTACAATCTTTCATCATCCACAGTACTCAACATTCTGAAAAGTACCCTCTACGGCTCTACAAAAACAAAAAAGTTTATATTTTTCCATGACCGGATGATCATAAGCTAAATGAAGCTCATCATGGTAATCTTTTTACAATAGTTGCCAAGAAGAACAGGAAGATCGATCAAACAACCTATAATATTGGACTATAAGATCACTAAAAATTGTGTGTTCCTCTTCTTGTTCACAAGATAAAATTGTGTATTCCTCGTCTAAACCTGACGTTGCTAATGTAGACAATAGCCTAAAGAGGAAGTTCAGAGTTGGGAGCTAAGTAGTTCAGAGTTGGATAAGCATAAAAAGCAAGTGACCTCTAGTTTTGTAGTTCTTAAACCATAAATTCCGGTAAGCTACTAGCCTGCTACGAAAGGTTAGACCATAAATAAACAACAGGTTAATCTACTAGCCTGAAATCAGTACTGACTTGATTACTAAGCACAAATTGAGATGAATATCGAAACAAAAAAAGAGTTATAAACAGAACAGGGTGAAACCCTAAACGGAGGAAAATATGAAGGAAATAAAAAACGAAAGAAAACAATCAGAATAAGGTTTTTACTTTTAAAACTGATATCAAAACAATCAAAATAGTAACAATCAAACAAAACAATCGGGAGATTAGAGAAGAAAAAAGTAGATGAAAAAAGCATACTTGAAACTGAAGCGTTTCCTCCTTCTCCTATATTTTTCTCTGACCAAACTCCCTCCCAAATCTCTACTCTTATGAGAGATTTGTGCACAGGCAAAAATGCACTATGAACTCTCTAGAACTCCCCAAAACAATCAACTCCCTAGCATTCTAGGGTTTTACCACTAACAGGGAGTTCAAGAGTTTTTTTCAAACTCCCCCACGACTAACAGGTGTTTTGTAGGGAGTTTGGGAGACTCTTCTAAACTCTCCCATGACTAACGGGGATTTTGAGAGACTCCCTAGAACTCCCTCACGACTAACGGGTAAAACCCAACTACACTCAACTCCCCACAAATCACTCGAGGACTAACCCCCTGTGAATCTTGGGGATTTTGAGAGAGTTTTGAGAGAGTGTAGGGAGTTTGAGAGAGTTTGGTGTTTTTGGGTGTAGGGAGTTTGGGGGAGCGTAGGGAGTTTGAGAGAGTTTATTAGAGGGAGTTTGGGGGAGTTTGAGAGAGTTCATTTCTAACTCATTCTCTTTTACGAAACAACAAATCCTCATTTATAATTAAAAATGATCTCTGTATATCAATAGTATGTTATTGTTCTGCAATGAGATAATTTTTTTCTTTCATTTTAACGGTCTCCATAAAATTCTAACTCCCTTTGTTCACGATCATTATCCCACATATCATCCACTATACTCTACTGTTGCCACAACTGGGGGAATGAAACCAAACAACCAAACCTTAAAGATGCACCTAAAAAATTCAAGTTCAGGAGTAAAGAAACACTAGTTCTGTACAAATTTTGGTTTATAGATCCAAGGAATTGGACAAAGTACCTTGTCTCTCTTTTTTCTTCTATCTATATGTAGTACCTTGTTTTATAACCATGTATAAGAAATGCATATACATCCTAGTGGATATATGAAGACTTATTACTAATGTATAAGCTCATGCTAATATGACTGCGTGCTTTGTGTATGGTATACTAAGCGATTTCAGAATACTAATCAGTTTTACGCACATAAATTGTTGTAAGTTGTAACACTATTGATGACCTTATTACGTACTGTGTGCATGCCACATTGTCAAATGAATGGTGATCATAATCTGGTTGATACATGCCAAGGTCTCTACATTGATACATGCCCAAGGTCTCTACACACTTGAGACAGTACTATTCCAGTGATTTCTAAGTATTAATGTCTTTTTCGTGATGGAGTAGATATTAAACTCTATTTAGCTCCTCATTTTTATATACTAGTAAATGTAACTGAACAAATTATTGAAAAAATTCAGAAGAAAGGTATCGATTCTTCCTCTACGAAAGACCCAATTTCTATGAGATGAGCATTAGGCTCTCTTTGCAAGTACACAGGTGGAAACTATTTTATTTATGGACACATTACTTGCTTATCATCTCGACTCTATGACTTTTGAGACAACTAAACATACAAGCATATATCCCATAAAATCAGCAGTGGATTTAAAGATTCAGAGGACCTATAACATGCCAATGTGCACAAACACCTCAAATTGCATAATGTAACTTTCTAACATATAGTGCCAGTGTGCACAAACATCTCAAATTGCATAGTGTATGCAGTCATAATAACATGAATTACAACACACAAAGAGAACCAATTGATCGGCATATCCAGGACACTGGGAATTTCCAAGTTTCCCTTCCTGACATGTTAGTTTGACAAGATCACAAAAAAACTAGTTTTGAACGGTAAAAGGTAACAGAATCAAGTTCACGAGTTCAGATTTAATAGAATAAAAATCCTACATTCACACTGATCATACTGTCAAGGTGAAGAAAACCATATACCAGAACTGATAATCCTACTAATCATTCAAGCAAAAGAAAGAATATACTGGCGGAATTGATTGTTGGCACTACAATCTCTATAGTTTCAAGAGGCTTTACAATCTTTAGTTTCAAGTTATGTGTCTAGTCATGCTTAGGCTAAGTCCTATGGGCTAGATATCTAGCTGCTAGATTGGCCATCCACGTCAACCTGGGCAACCTCCTAAGTCCTATGGGATGGCTAATCTAGCAGCGGAACGCTGAACAATACAGCGTCGAACGATGAACAGTGCAGCG
This sequence comes from Papaver armeniacum, assembly GCA_023531295.1. Classification (NCBI taxonomy): domain Eukaryota; kingdom Viridiplantae; phylum Streptophyta; class Magnoliopsida; order Ranunculales; family Papaveraceae; genus Papaver; species Papaver armeniacum. The sequence continues at coordinate 11,753 of JAJJWW010005105.1, forward strand.
TCCAGGTGAACGTTGAACCAAACAGCGCCCAGAAAACGCTTAATTGGTAGAAGTAATATACCTCTAACACTGAATAGAACAATGTCCAGGAAGCGCTGAACAATTCAGCGTTGATGCCCTGGAGTATTCGCAAAACGTCGAATCTGTTTCACGTTTGGACCACTTTTTGACGCTAAATCATTCAGCGTTTCAATTTCGCTGCTAGTTGAACTGCGAGTACTTGCTAGGAGAGAGAAGTAGACAAAAGTAGTGTTAACTTTTTTACCACACTTTTTTCTTGATTTGCAACACTTTTTGGCCAATCTAGCAGTTCAATCTAGCCTATAGGACTTAGCCTACCTTCAGAGTCTTTTGTGTTTTGTCTGATTCAAGTTTCTAATTACCTAAAAAAAAGGGAAACCCTCAAAATACACAGAAGGTACCACCAGACTCCACCATTAAACTAGACCCTCAAACCTTTGCAAGTTAAAAATCAATATACATGACGGTCTTGAGCATGAACTAGACAGTTGCAGTAAGGTTTATTAAAAAATAAAAATACCACACATGTACACAGATTTATCAAGCAATTAGACAATTCAACTTGTCAAATTGTATTTGGTGCATCTTTTAAAAATACACACATGATCATCTAAGACTACTAACCATGAGCCGAGTTGTAGTATTTACATGATCCTCTGTCGAATGTGATAACAATCATCGCCACCTTTGACTTATCGGAAGTCGGGTTATCATTCAAAAAATTCCATGCATTATCTGTATAGATCGCCCACCCAAAAACAAAGTGAAATAGGAAGGTTAAAATCAAAGAAAAGAATAGCACAAATGAAAATCGCAAAAAACATAGATGAGAAGTATGATAAAATTTGTCAACACATCCATTTATCGCGACCCTATATTTTCAGACTTCGGAAAATAGATTCATCACCTCATCCACATACAGTCTTGTATAATCTGATTTCGCTATCCCTACGCCAAGAATAATAGTGTTAAAAACAAAAAAAACTCCAACGGAAAAAAAAAGAAGGTTTAGTTTTATCACCTAATCCCCCTTTGTGAAGAGATATCACCAACTGCAAAACCAAAAAAATGAAAAATCTAAAAAAAAAAAAATTGATTTAATATTTTATACCTAGTGTGAGTTCTTGTTACCATCGCAAATCTTCAAAAGAACCATGACCTCTCATTACCACAATTTTATTATTACCACTACCGCAACATTATTATCATCAGAATCTTCAAAAGAGTCGCGACCTCCCAGTGCTGCAACCAATGTTACATGCAAAACAAACAACAACAACAACAAAATGGATAAGAAAAAGAACCAAAAACTACATGAAATAGAAGAATATAAAAACCTAACAAAAAAAAAAAACTGCAAGCTAGATTTGGCGTTTGTTCGAGAGCTTTATATATGGAGTAATCAAGACCGAAAATTCCCTAAAAAAAACTCTACTTAGGAAACCACACCTATTCTTAAACGTTATGTAATCTTTAAAATATTGGATATCCACTATTTTTGGATAGCCGCATTTAGTTATTACAATATTTTTGTTCTAAAAATAACGAAAATATCCTACATGTCCAAGAAGTGAGAATGGTTTCTAAAATTTGCATCTTATTTGTTGCAGTATTCTAGAGTAACCATGGCCGAAGATTCCATGAAAAAGAACTCTATTTAGGAAACAATACCGATTCTTAAGAATTATGTAATCTTTAAAATATTTGATATTCACTATTTTTGGATAGACGCATTTAATTACTGCGTTATTTTTGTCCTGAATATAAATAAAAGATAGACGCATTTAGTTACTACAATATTTTTGTCCCAAATTTACCGAAAATTTGCATCATATTTTTGGTGGTATTGTTATCCGAAAATATTGAGTATATTCCCTGAATTTAGGAATATGAATTTTTTTCTTACAGTATTATTTTTTTATTTCTTTATGAAATATATCATATTAATTAATAAAACAAAATATTGAGATATGTTCATTGTATTCTATTGGGTTGCACTTTTAGTTTTTCCCGACATTTTTTTTTTGTTCATCATATTCAAAGTTTTGCTAAATATCATGTCTAATTCATCATGATTATTTATTAATGATTTTGTATTTTGACTATTGGGCAGAATTAGAAATCATTTTCTTTCTTTGCGTAAGAGGAGGTAGACATCCGATATTTACAGGTAATTTTCTACAACTTTATGTATTTTGATTTTAAATTTTAATCATTGATCAAAATTTGATCAATACATTTTTATTTACTTTGGAATCGTATAGTTTAATTGGTAGTAGAATATTTGGGAAATGTACTTATGATTAATATATTTATAAGAAATGTAATTTGGACATTGGACATTGGACATTTTTTTATTAATTTAATATGATTTTATGATGAAATCGTGATAAAAATATATTTTGATGTGATTTCATTCGATATATTTAAGAATTTTAGTGTTAAATACATTTTTGGTAATGATATGAGATTTTATTAGAGCATCTCCAATGGAGTATGGGTTTTAAAAAATATTGATGCCACCTAGGATTTTGGAAACTCTTAACAAAAAAAACCTCTCCAGTGGTGCTTGGATAATCAAAATTTAATATGATGTGGAAGTTTGAGTTTGGAGAAGAGTATGGGTTTTTAGAGACTCTCATCCATACCCACGTCATCAATTTTTTATTATTTTAGTTAATTTTTTGATTTTGTTTCTATAAATAAGTGACAAGTATATCAAAATAGATATGAATACAACTATCACTAGAGATGCTTATCAAAACAAGATTTGTATTTGGATTATATGTTATTAAATACCTTTTTTTTAGGTCTCCACATATGATAAATACTCACACTCCATTGGAGATGCTCTTAGATTTAACTATTTTAGGTAAAATGAATTATTGGATATGATTGGCTAAAAAATATATTGTGGGGCCGAAAATATTTTCCTCAAATTTTATTGGCCGAAATTTTATTATATTACCAAAAAAATATTTATGGTGAGGCCAGAATCAACCAGAAGCTCCGGTTAACCAAGTCGCTCGAAAAAACTCTATTTTTATATAGAGAATAAATAAGCAGAATAAGAAATATGTAATTTAGGAAGTAGATTTATTTTTATAGCAAAATATATTAGGATTGGAAATCATATATTCTCTAGTGGAAATTGAATAACTATCCCTATTTTTGATGGGCCTCTATAAATATCCTTGAAGAACTTTATAAACCTGGCTTGATTGGGGTATACTCAAACTAATTGGGGTATACCCAATTTTAAAGGGACTCTTTTTTAAGAGCAAAGGGGGAGGTCTATGGGTAAAGTTACAAAATTACCCTTTCCCATTATAACTCTAATTACTACCTAAATCAGTTTTCATTCTCTTCATTTCATCTTCTTCTCCTCCACAACCTTACCGGCTCCATCACCCCCACCACCACCAAAACTCGTCGATCAATTCGTTAAAATCGTCGATTCGAAAACTCCGATTAATCTTCATCAATGGATCCACCACGGAAGAAGGCAACTCGTATGAAAGAAACTAATCGAAAACCCAATGAATATAACCCTGGAATTGCAAATTTGGTTGCTAAGAAAGTGAAGAAAAAAACGGTTGAAGAAGAATAAATTGAACCCGCTGAAACACGTGAAATGGTGCGCTTAAGAAAGTAAGGGCTTGTTTAAACTCACTCTAGTACTTCGATTTCATGTTTGCATGTCAAATTAGGTCAGAAAATTCGAATTTGTGAATTGGCGAGTTCTGACGCCTTGGCAAGGTTTTTTTTATCAACCTTTAGGGATTTCATAGTTAGTGTTTTCTTAGGGAGGGTATAAGGTTGAAGAACTTGCTTAGAATTTTGTATAGTTTCGTAATCGCTACTAGCAGGAGGGGCGTGGAGTTATTCATCTGTATACCATTCCGGTTTTTTTTTTAATGAAGTCGACATCTTATTATTGTTTACCCTTCCGGCTACTTGTTTAGAATGTTTCCTGATGCCTAGAATTTTTGAGTCCGGAAGGGTATTTATATAAAACCATTCCGGTTGTTTGTCAGCCGGCGATGTGTGGGAAATGGACCTTTAGGCCGGTTTAGTGAAAAATCCTTTTTTTTTGTGCGGAGGAAGGCTATTTTGATGATACACTGCCGGCTTTGTCTTAGCCTAAGCACTCATCTTTTGTCGACCTTTAGGCCATTGTTCCGCCGGATATGTTGTATATGTCTAACTTGTCTACTGTAATGTTTTTTTTTAAATTGTTCTTGTTCGATTGCGAATGGCAAAGAAGAAAGCAACGAAAGCGGCTCTTAGTCCTCCTTCAAACCCTCCTCGTGTTGGTGATAAACTCTTGTCTTCAAAACATCGAGGGGTATATGTTGTGCCGAACGACAAAGGTCTTATAACCACTATCTAAACCCAATGATTCGGAGACGAGACTCGAGATGAAGACCAATCAATTCCATCCGGTAGAAGAGGTGATGATGATGATGTTGATGAAACCAATAAATTTCTTTGGAGGAGGTAACAATGATGATGATGATGATGATGATGGTGATCAAGACATGCCTGATGCTGGAGGAGGTAATGATGATGATGATGATGATGATGATGATGGTGATCAAGACATGCCTGAGGCTGGAGGAGGTAATGATGATGGTGATGATGATGATGGTAATGGAGATAAAGGTAAGAATATCATCGAAGATGAAATTGTTGAATAGGAAGAGGAACAAGAACAAGAAGAGGAGAAGGAGATGGAGATGGAGATGGAGAAGGAGAACAAACTCTAGCTATTGTTCAAGCCACCGAAGCTTCGGCTTCAACTTCAACAGGAACGAAGAAGAGGGTGATCACTAAACCTATTGATTCTCACATGCCTCCCAAACACTTGATGGTTGCACTTTGAAAGAAGGTGAGCCTCCAAAAGGTACCCCGGCGAGATGGTGGAGATATTCTTTTTGGATACAAACACTCATGGGCATGTACGGTCCATAATACTATCGTAAGTAATCTTAATCCGTCTTTGTTATTTATTCAAGTGTGTAACTATCTTAATTAAATTTTGCGTCAAGTGTTTGTATTTCTTTTCATTTTCTTTTTTTTGGTATTTAGGATCACAAGCATGCCATCCGTCTCATGAGGCGCCAAGATTCATGTTCAGTGATGCATACTTGGAATATTGACTTGGAATGTGAGGAGGTGAAAGTGATTGTGAGGAACTCCGGGTTATTGCATGCGGTGGAGAGTTCGAATATTAATCATGATAAAGTTACCATCTCGCATTCAGCGAGAGGTTCTACGGAGAGGGCGATACTATGTTATTCCCATTCGGTGAGATGGCGATAACTCCCAATGATGCTCAACAAATTCTAGGCCTCGAGGTTGATGGAAAGGTTTTGAGGGATTCGATAATGCCATTTCTTTCGGGAAGATTTACGAATTGAGCAAGAAATTGTTCGGTTGGAGTCAGGTTCAGAAGGATGGTCGACTAACCAAGAAGTTTAATGTGAAGAAGTTGAGGGACGAATTATGGAAGACTCAGTAAATCCTTGATAGGGAAGGAATGGTGCACCCGGTGCGAATTAATGCTACCGCGTCCGCTTATTTGCTATACACCCTGGGCAAATGTATGTTCCCCGACAGTTCCGGAAACCAAGTCGAGGCCGGTTACTTGCAACTATTGGATCCCTTACATGAGATGCGTGGGTATTCTTGGGTGCTGCGGTGGTCGCCTTATTGAACAATGAGTTGACAAAATGTTCTAGGGCACTCACTAAACAAGTTAACGGAAACACATGTCTCTTCAGGGTAATTTTATTGTCTAGAACATTTATATTCGCAAAATTTCGTAAGATAAGGTTCTTACTAAACTTTTTTTCTTTTTGCATAGGTTTGGATATATGAACACTTCCCTTCTTTGTTCAAAGATAACTCTTACGTCAAAGTGGATAACGGTGTTCGGTTCATTTGCCAAGAGCGCAAAGTGCAGTTTTAAGGGTACTCGAGGATAAGGAAATGCGCAAAATCTTATGAAACTCCGAGCCGCCATCAACAAATTGACTGAGGAAGAGGTAATATTTGATCCTTATCGAGAGGATAGAAATCAAGGTTTAATCCCAAGGAGAAATGAAGTTATTGCATTATACTATGGACCCTTGATGACTGTGTTTGAAGGATTTTCAATGTACGATCCACATCGGGTAATGCGACAATTGGGTTACGTACAAGAAGAACCTCATTTCGATGCAGCAAATCCGGCCTTTCTTGTGGATATGAGTGATTGTACCACCTCCCAAAAAGGTATGAACGTCTCTTACCTTCCAAAGCACCAACTCAAGAACATTGGGGTGATAGGCGTCGCGGTCAAATCGATGTGAGTCTTTAGGACGAGGTGACCACCGGTCATGAAGCTCTTGAGAAATACATGGCGTGGTACTTGGGTTGGGCTCGTCCCTCTTGTGATTAGGCCAATGACTCATCGAAGAAGCGGCTCGTAAGAAGAAGATCGAATCGAAAGACCCAACAACATTGCTTAAGATATTTGTAAGTATTTTAGAGTTGCTCTTACTATTTTAAGATTGATTGCATTCTGAGAATCATTATATTAATTGTTTGTTGTTTAATTGAATATAGAAGGATCAGTTGAAGACCTTTGTGAGGGTGTTGTGTTGCGCGAAAGACGAGAGGAGAACATGTGCAAAGCAAGCACATTGACTATGCTTGCAATCTTGACAATGAGGATGCCCAAGCTATTGTTCAAGCAACTTCAGCTGAAGTAAAAGGCGGAAAAAAAGCTATTAAGGATGCACAAGCCAAGATAAAGGCTGATAAAGAGGACTCGTAGTGCTCGTGGTGGTGAAGGTAGCAGCGGTGCTCTGGTGGTGAAGGTAGCGGCGGTGGTCGTGGTGGTGAAGGTAGTGTTCTAAAACGGGGCCGTGGTCGTCGTGGTCGTGGTCGTAGCCAATGAATGATTTCCTAGTTCATTTTTTTATGTTGTGGTGGACAAATGTTTAAGTTAATGGTGTGGACAAATATTTTTTTACGGTTTATGGGACATGTTTCGTATTTTGGACAAAAAATGTTGGATTTCTAGTTGTTGAATGAATGGTTTGTTTAGCTATATAAAGTGTAAATACATTTGCCGGCATGCTTTTTTAAGCTACCACCTTCGGCTGTCCCAAGAGCCGGCAAGGTTGTGAAATGTCGTTTGCTGGCCCTGTCAACAAAAAATTGTGTAGTTACCAGGGTCGACAAGGTAATACGATTCCTACTAAGCCGGCGTTTTTGTAGCCGGAAGGGTACGAAAATAGAGACCCTGCCGGCCATATCTTGAAAAAAAAACCATTCTTCTGATGCCTAAAATCATGTAAGGTCGGGAGGGAAACAAAACAAGAAAATGCGGCGGTATTTTGGCCGGCATGCTAATGAACCCATACATTTCCGGCCGTTTTGCGACCCCGGCATTGTAGCAAATTTACGACCCCTCCGGCGGGTTCAAAATTCAAATTTTTGCAAGTACAATTTCATTGCTTCACTTGTACTTGGACACTATAACGGCCAAATTTGGGCACCATCCTATAAACGCGCTACTTATCTCCACAAAACAACACACAACTATTTGCATATACTCTCCAAAGCTCATACCATCACACACTCCATCTAACTCACCTAATAGCTCTCTACACACAAGAAATGGCTTCATTTGATTCTAATGAAGATTTGGCAATCACCAAAGCTTGGTATGCCGGAGACTAGAGTTCGAAGGCAGTCCTCCGTAAGGGTGGACTCCACAACCTTTTGGGCTAGGGTTCACAACACTTTTAGTCAAGAGTGTGGGAATCCTAACTCAAGAAGTGTTCAACAAGTGCACGATAGGCACATAGTCATTGAAAATGCGATACTTGCTTATTTAGCTATCCAAAAACCAATTTTCAACGCTCCCCCACTTTAACTTGTCAATTGAACAATTTGTAAGTATTTTTGTGGTTTATTTTACGTGATCCATGTTGTTTGATCTTCCAACTTAAACCGCACTAACAAAGTAAGTTTGTGTTATGTTTTTGTAGCATGAAGTCGCCAAAGCGCTACTTGGAGAAAAGGGGAAGCATTCGCATTCGATGCAAGCTATCAATTCATGGAATCCAAAATCCGGAGTATGCCCGGAGATGATGGAGGGTGTATCGTCTTCGGAGGAGGAAGATTGATGGCTTTAGAAGTTTTTGTATAGGTTTTGTGGGTAGACCTCATGTAAACCCTCACGAGACTATAACTCGTCAATAAGGTAGCCTAGGGGTTCAAAGGCTTGATGCACATGCTAAGTGCATTCGTTTTTCCGTCGACAAGGATTAGGTTTTATGTTTCAATCTTGTAGTAACCAAAATTGAATGAATAAAGTAAATTACATCTTCCATATTATGTCACCCGGCAATGTTGTTTTTTTTTTGCATGCCGGAGTTTAATATATTTGGAATGGTAGGAAATATTTACATGCCGACCAGTAAGATTGCTGCCCAAGATAGTCGGCGTGTTCTTCATCCGAGGACCATTAAGCGGATATCGGTCGGCGACTTATTCAAAGTTGACCCCGGGCGGAAGATCGATCGGCGGCTTATTCAAAGTTGACCATTAGGCGGATGTTTGGTGGAAGCTTATTCAAACCACAACCTTCTTGGCTTTATGCATTTTCAAAACCAAAAATTTTGGATCGAAATCGAACTCATAAGACGGATCAAAGGTTAACCTCTTGAATTTTCATTTTCAAAAGTTTTAATCTAAACTCAATTAATTAACCTAATCAATTTTAATGTTAATTAACCAAGGGCATATTAGCCATTTAGAAAAAACAAGGTTAAGGGGTGGCTTGGTTTTACTTCAAAATAACCCGATTTTGTCTTACTGGGTATACCCCAATTAGTTTGGGTATACCCCAATCAAGCCAGGTTTATAAATATCCCTGATGGCATTATTGAAATTATTTTGGAAAACATAATTTGTAAAGTTCCGTATTTAGCCTTCCTCTCTCACCATCTTCTTCTTCCACTCTTATATATAACAGAAATAAATCTGATCGCTACCCCACCATCTCCTACGCTCCTACCACCACCATCTTCATCGTTCCCACCATCACCACGATTTCTGTCGCCACCACCACTACCACCATCAACTCTATCGTCGCCACCACAACTAACATCATTACATACGCAACACCATGCGTCTTATATGTGAAAATAAGATTATACATCGATTAAATTTTAGATCGATTGGAAACCACCTCCACCACCAATACTTCCATCGACCCCAATGCGCAATCAACACCAGCTCCAATTTCCGCACGACCTCTTAGTCCTCCTCCACCACCACCACCTAATCCACCACATATTTGAGGGTTTTTAAAATAGGTGAGATGCTTATATGCCGCATCATTACATGGACAACTTAATAGATCAATCCATTTTAAGACGTAACTCCACAAAAAAATACATCACATACTCAAATGAAATCTAACCAATGTAGAATTGGATCAACTTCTACTGTTGGTTCTATTTTTATTTGGATCAAAAACTGTTGTTGATACAAAAATATCTGAACCAGTGGCGGCGACGACAGTGGTGGTGGCGGCGGCGACGGACTAGTAGTGGTGGCGGCGACGAACTAGTGGTGGTGGAGGACTGGTGGTGGTGTAATGGTGGTGGTGGAATATTAGTGGTGGTTGCGGCGATGGACTAGTGGTGGTTGTTGAACGGTGGTGGTGGAATGGTAGTTTAATGTTGGTGGTGGTGGTGCTAGTGGTGGTGGTGAAGTGGTAGAGGAAGAAATTTGTTCCATTTTGAAATAAAGAAAAATATTATATGAATGAGGGTATTTATCTAATTTTAAATTGATAAGGTTATTAAAATGTAGGGACATATTTATTATTGTATAAGGATATATTTATTGGGTGTCAAAAGTAGGGATATATAAATAATGTACCTCTAGTCTATACGCGTATACCATTCCTGTTAAATTGAGAAACAAATCTAAAACTTCTAAGCTATTATGGAATACTTACCATTGTTATTAGGATTCGAGGAGGATGGTATAAGATTTTATAAGATTTTAGGCCAAAAAAATGTTAACCAAAAGAATAAAAATCTGACCAAAAGTTTTCTTTATCGCTTTTTTTTTTTTAGCATTTTGCGTCAAGGTTTGACGTTTTTAGATTTCATTAATCGGAAGTTTAATGTTTAGTTGATTTTTTTAGTTGATGCATTATAATTTTGAATGTCAAAATAGGAAAAAAAATTTGCACTCATGGTCTGCGAGTTCAAAAAGCAATTCGTGACATCACATTCGTTGGATGTTGCTAATATGACACCAGGATCGTTGGATGTTGCAGATATGACATGAGTTCATAGCGTAGTTAAGTTCATGATGTCATATCACGCAGACATCCAACGGCCTCGTGATCTCACTGGTCATATTGAACTTCCTTGTGCGAGTGCAAAACTTTTTCCTTCAAAATATGTGTTCCGTTTTGAAATTTTTTGTGCGTTTTCGATTTAATTTTTCCTAATGTGATGTTTAGGTTTTCTAATTGCAGAATATGTATAGTAACACAGATGATTCTAATCCCAAGTTCCCAGCTTCGATCCAAAGCAAGGTAAAACTGTTTTCTTCTTTTTATTCTCATTTGTTTGGTTACGATTTTAGGTTGTTGTTTTTTTTTTTTTTTGGGCTACTTTTGTCGTGTTTTTCCGATTTTTTTGGTTTACTGGCTTCCTTATGTTGTTTAATTGGATTTTCTTCATATTAATAATCATCATCTCTTTTAACTCGTGCTCTGAATTTTTATTTAATTCGTTTGTTTTTTTTTACTTTAACCAGACAAAAATTTGGTTTGCTACCTTTCTTTGTTTTCTTTTGTTTTTTGATTTATCAAATTCTTTTAGATGTTTCAGCACAGAAGGTGACCTTCAACCGGAAAGGTTCTTTCGGCGTTGGAGAGGTTACAGGGTTATATTGCGAAGAATTTTAACCTCAAGTTTCAAATCAACTATACCCTGTAATTAGGATAATGCAATCTGTATGAACTAGTCCTTTTTTCTACATACAATAGGCGAGTTTCTGTTCTTAATAAAAATCAAAAATTACTACAGAACAATCATATACAGCAAGTTGGTTGAATTAAACCATGAAATTTGTTATCCAGCACTACTTTTGCACCTTACTATCAACTCCCTAAATTCGTCTTCAGTACTTTTAAGCATCAAACCCAAAGGAATCCTAATCCCAGAAGCATTGGCCTTGACAATCTCCTTATGCCTTGGTTTTATTCTCTTCTCCAAACTAAAAGTAAAGTACTGCGGAAATTCCTTGAGTTCTTCCAAACTCCCTCCCATTTCTTCCATGTAATATCCGAATTTCGGCTTGTAATTGTTCTCAATACTAAATGTAAGCAAACTCGGACACCTTAAAACCATACCAATCACATCATCTTTACTAAACCCAATACTTTGCAAGTAATGCAATTTAGGCAGCAATGTATTCTCCACACTGGACACTAACAAGATTGAGTCCTGATAAGCAAGTGCATCTAAATCTTCAAACCCAAGTCTTTGCAGATAAAACAGTGTTGGTTTAAGCTGATCTCTAACACTTGAAACAAGCAATCTAGGATTCTTATTAATAACCCTTCTGTAGTTCTGGCTTGGGACATTAAGATCATGTGAAAGGAACTGAAAAACAGGAGCTAAATCAGTTTTAATGTTGGATGTAAGAATTCTAGGACACATACCAAAAATCCTACCCATGTCCTTTTGCTGAATGCCTTTTGATTGCAGAAAACGAATGACTTGATGGATTGAATCAAGTGTTGCTTCATGAAGAAAAGGGTTCACTGATAGTGCCTTGCCTGAATCAACACCCATTATTTCAAGACAAAGTATCTTCTCTTTGACTTGATCTGATGATATGGGGATTTTCTGTAATAGCAATGTTTTGGGTTTTGTTGAGAGATTGCTGAAATTTGTTGTTTGGGTTTTTTGTTGTGTTGGTAATGAGGAGGAGCTGCTGTTGGTGGTGTGAGCACAACACAGTGAGTGTAGTGCTACTGACATGGTTTTGTGAAGCCTGTATGAGGAGGTTTGGTTTGGTGTTCTTTTCTAGGTGGAAATTTGGTTATCTTTTTATCTGTTTTATGGTTGTGACACTGGGCAGAAAATGATTGGCTGAGAGTTGATTTTATAGATACTCTACAATGGGTATTGGGTGAGGGGCTGATTTCGCCATTTTTCTTCTTATTTTATTAAGAAGTAAAATTATTTAGTTTTATTTCAGTTGAATGAGTTTCTATTCTATCAAAATAAAAGCCAATAAAAAAAATAAAATGAATCAACATTTTTATTACTAGGTAGTAAACTGCTTCAAAAATAAAATAAAAGAATGGTAATATCTTTGGAGTAAAGATATATCTTATTCTTACTCCACCAATATTTAATCTCATATTTAGTTTGGATATGGATTGCATAGACGTGGACACGACATGACGCAGACGCGGACAGTATAAAATTCTCAAAAAACTAGGACGCGGACACGTATACCCTTGGTTGGGCTTTTGTATATACAATTATGTATGGATCATTTTTTGGGGACCATAGTTTTTTTGTGGGGGACCATGATTCTATTTTAGGCAAGACATTATAAGTAATCCTAAGTCACCCCTTATATAAATATTTTTTTTTGATACCAAACTTACACTCCTTAATTAGATTAAATGTGTTAGTTTAATGATTAATTAGTTATTAGTTAATGATTAGTATGATTAGTAATGATTAGTGATTAGTATGATTAGTAGGATTAGTAATGATTAGTTACCATTAAGAAGTTCTATTACAAAAAATTGAAAAAAAATTGCGAGAAATTTTAATTTTTTTTTGCGATTAAGTTCGGTTACCAAATTTATGACCAAAAACGAACTTAATGATTAGTGATTAGATTAGTAATGATTAGTTACCGGTAGAAGTTCGGTTACAAAAAATTGAAATTTTTCCTTGCGATCAAACCGAACTATATATTTGGTGTGACCATTAAATAGTTCGGTTACAAAAAAAAATTTAAAACTTTTTACGATCAAACCGAACTTAGTGATTAGTATAATTAGTAATGATTAGTTACCAGTAAGAAGTTCGGTTACAAAAAATTGAAATTTTTCCTTGCTATCAAACCGAACTATATATTTGGTGTGACCATTAAATAGTTCGGTTACAAAAAAAAAATTTAAAACTTTTACGATCAATAGAACTTAAAGTTCGGTTACCCAAATTTATGACCAAAAACTTAAACGGTGTTTTCTTTCTCTTTTCTTCCTCACAAAAAATTTGAGTAAATCTTCACTAATTTGTAGGGTGAAGTAAGATCATGATTAATGGGGAGCAGTTTGACTTTGGGGTTTCAAGCGCATAGATGGGTTGTGGTTTGTGTCTTTGATTTTTACGTATTATTATGGATTTGTTACTGTGTTTTAGATTTAGGTTATCTTTTATCTCCTATCTGTTATCAATTGATTGATTGTTCTTTGTAGGTTTGGATGAAATTGTTGAGATAGATGTCGATCTATTCTAACCCGATCTATGAACTTTTTGATTTTCCTTATTGTTTTCATTTTAATTTCTTATTCTTCGATTGAGCCGTGGAGATAGATGTCGATCTATGCTCTTTCGATCGGTTTCTTTTGTTTGCCATGTTATATTATTTTTCTCTTTGTTCTTCGATTGAGCTTTGTGGAAATAGATGTCGATCTATACTCTTTCGATTTTTACCTTTTAATTCTTCTCTTGGCCTTTTTATTTGATCATAGGTATAGATGATCTTGTTTGCTAAGTATATTTTTCAATTTGGTTTTGTGTATTTGTATCTTCTTTAAAAAAAAATTATATCCCTGGTTTTCCTTGAGTTGGGTGATCTCTGTTTACATAGAGGTGTAGTTGAGGTGCAATTGAAATTAAGATAGGCCATTTTATTTTTGTTTTTGTGGAAATGTTGTCCTCCTGGATGTGGTTACTATATAACTTTTAATCTGTTGGAATCCCTTAAAAAAAAGGGGTTTGGGTATGTTAGAACTAAGTTGGTACTAGATGGCTTCTTCTTAGCATAGGCTAATGAGCTCTTGAGGAAGGGGTGATGCTCGAAATAGGAAGTGCGGGTTCCTAGTAAGTGAATCTTAATAGCTTAATCAAGTCTAGAGCTTTCTCTAGCACTTGGTCGTAGTCACGAGATGAGATGAAAGTTTGGGTTAATATGATCTAGAGCATTAATAAATTTGTTGAGTTAGGAAATGAAATTGTTATCTAGTGATCATCCTTTGTGAGTTGTAGTTGTAGTTGAATGTTATCTAAAAGTGAGAGACAAATGAGTCTTGTAAGAGAGTGCGAAATTGGGTTTCTTTAAATCGTCGGCCTAGTGTTTCCTCCTCGGCCCCTCTTTAATTTAGAGTGCTTTGGCATTCCTAGGGATCATTTAGTTTTGGATTTGTCGAAGGGTTATTAACATTTGAGTAATTTAAAGTTGGTTTGTTAAAGTCTGTGTTATTTTTGTTCGGTATCTCTTTCTTTTCCGCTTAGTCCTTTCTTATTGAGTTTGGCTTAAAAGGTGGTAAGAGATTTTCTTTAAAAATGGGGAGTAAAAGTTTAGTCTTATCTGTGGTTTCTTGTAACTGTCAGGAGTAAGAATTTTTTTCTTCTTTTATAGTTCCTACTTTGTTAGGGGTTTTGATGTTTCAAGTTTCTATCTAGGGTGTCTAAGGATTCCTTGTTATTGTCCACACATCTATGCGAGATAAGGCAGATCTAGACCTCGATCCGCTAATGAAAAGCTCGAAGACTAGCTACCACATTCTCTTGGAGTTTTTCCTTCTTTTTTTTTTTCAATTTGTATTTTCTACTATTGTGGTTTTTCTTTTTGGACTGTTTTGGTGCACGACATATTTGCAAAGCGGAGGAGGGTCTTGAAATTTGGTTGGCTATCCTGGGGCCATTCTCTTTACCTCTTCTTCTGAATTTCTATAAATTTAAAATCTAATTAAAATTCATTTATTTATTTTATGATGATTCTTTATTCGGGTTCATTAGTGTTAAGTCCCTTAATGTCTTATGTTAGTTAAAAGGCTTACATTTAATGGACTCTACGTAACTAAATATTTATTTATAGTTTCGTTCACTTAGGAGTACCTTGTCGGATAAAAATACGGTGGGTTAAGTTTAATTCAAAACAGGGAACTTTAGGTTTCTACTGATTTACTACTTTGATTGTCGAGCACAATAAGACAGTTCAGGCCTTCAGGGGTATTTCTTTACGTTTTCTGGCCATAGTATTGTAGTGAATAGCATTAGTTCACATGTGTAGTTCTTCTTTTCATGAAACAATGGCTTTTCCTGTGAAACAACATGATGTTGAAATCAATGTTATCTATGTTTATCTTGGCTCGATTTTATAAATCGTGGCACATCTACTTGTATTTCTTTGGAGATACATTTCTCATTTTATAAGTTCTTGATTGCGAGAAAAGGCTAAAAAGGCATTCTCAATCGCCAAGAGGACGAATTTATTATCATGTACAAGCCATCGTGACACTTCTATTAGTCTTGCTACTGATAGAAGGGCTCATGACCATACATTGATAGTTTTATCACGAGTGAAGACGCTCAACTTCCGCAACTTGCTTGTGGCGACATACATAGTGCTAGTATTAGAAGACGGCTCATTGGGTACCGATGGAGAGCAGAAAATTTCAAAGAATTGGAAAGATTATAAATGTAATTTTATCTTTTCAACTAGTTTTAATTTTGTTATAGTTTCATGGACTTTTCGCGTTGCACTCTTTTCCTTAGTCGAGAGTTTACCACCATGGGTTTTCTTTGACAAGGTTTTTAACGAGGCAACAAAAGCGGGTCCTATTTTTTTCAATCTTTTCCTTATGTATTTCTCATGAAGCGGGTGACTTGGGCTCACATTGGAGGCATATCCCTGCCTAGGGTAACCTTTAATGCTCTAGTTGAAGTCACTTAGCCGGATTTATTAATATAAATCGATTTATTCTCAAAAAAAAATGATTAGTGATTAGTATGGTTAGTAATGATTAATTACCAGTAAGAAGTTCAGTTACAAAAAATTGAAATTTTTCCTTGCGATCAAACCGAACTATATATTTGGTGTGACCATTAAATAGTTCGGTTACAAAAACAAAATTTAAAACTTTTTACGATCAAATTAGAACTTAAAGTTCGGTTACCCAAATTTATGACAAAAAACCGAACTTAATGATTAGTGATTAGTATAATTAGTAATGATTAGTTACCGATTAAGTTCGGTTAAAAAAAATTGAAAATTTTCCTTGCGATAAAACCGAACTATATATTTGGTGTGACCATTAAATAGTTCGGTTACAAAAAAAATTTAGAACTTTTTTCGATCAAACCGAACTTAAAGTTCGGTTACCCAAATTTATGACCAAAAACCGAACTTAATGATTAGTGATTAGTATGAATAGTAATGATTAGTTACCAGTAAGAAGTTCGGTTACAAAAAATTGAATTTTTTGTTTATTTTGATTTTGATTTTGGTTATGATTTTGATTTCGATTCCCCCTGTTTTTGTTTTTGATTTTGGTTAATAGATTCATTTAGTTTAGATTAGATATATATGTTTAGATTTATATAGTTATTAAGTTAGTTTTAATTTAAATAAAGTAAAGGGTAAATGTGTATTTACCTAACTTTAGGACACCCCTTATAAGTATAGGGAGGTTGGCCTAATAAGACCATGGTCCCCAAAAAAAACATGGTCCCTAAAAAATGGTTCTTATGTATTTATACAACAAAGTCAAGTGTTTCGATCTTAAAAATTATAAAATAATGCTACATGTGTATAAATTTCAAAAGAAAATGAGAGATCGTTTGTTTATATACGCCGAATGTCAAGCAATCAATCACTATTAAACACATGGCACAATTAAAATGCATTCTTAGAACAACACATGCCCAACCAAGGGTATATGTGATGTCATTTCCAATTACAAAACCCTAATAAAGACTTAAATGATTGATCTAAATGTTTGTCTTTTTTCATTTAGTTAATAATAATAAAAATAAAGGAAGAAGTTTAAATGAAAATGAACAAAAAAAATGCTTCAAAACCCGAGTCATCGGTGAGCCGAAACAAGACGCACACGGGATGCACATATTGGTGCATCGGACACGCGTCGGACGCGGACACGACTCAAAAAACAGAGCGTTCGTGCAACCCAGGTTTGGATAAACTCGGCTAAAACGGAGCGTCCGTGCAACCCAGGTTTGGATAAACTCAGCTACATATATTGAGGCTGAAAACTTCAATTTATATGGAAAAAAACTAAGAGCCCGTTTGGTACAATTTTCAAAAACAGTTTTCCACTGTTTTAAAAACCTGCCGAGATTGGGATATACCCAGATTAATTGGGGTATACCCATTTTATTCTCATCCAAACTAGTGTGCTAAGGGGTGTCTAAAAAGTGTTAAAAAACCAAATTGCCCATACTAAAAAACCATGCAGACTAAAACATATTAAAAAAAAATTCAAAATCTTTCTTCAAAACTCTAACCATACATGATGAGATCAAAAAAAAAAAAAAAAAAAAAACAACGAAGAATCAAAAACGGATCGAAAGTCGGCAAGGTATTTTTTGTCGACCTTCTGAAACTAAAATATAGTCGGCGGGGGTATAAGGTTGAATACTGGTGCGGGCTTTTCATCTACGAAATCAATAGTTACGGGGTCGGCGGGGTATTCAACCTTATACCCTGCTTGGCTATATTTTAGTAAACACGATATTCATCCTTATACCTTGCTGACTATAGTTTAGTCGACGGAGTTATGAAATTAATACCTTCTTGACTAATCATGCATTTGTAACACCTCTCTCGTATGTCAAAAAATCCTATAGTCGGAAGGGTATTTTTTATCGACCTTAGGACTATAAGGTAGCAAACAAGTAAGAAATCAATAAGATGCCGACTAGTGAAGCATTTACAACAGTCTCGTGTGTGTCAAAAATAATAAAGTTGGCATCTTCTTCATTCACCGAGCCTTCATAGTCCATAAGTTGTCGGCATGTTCTTCATCGCAAACCTTGGACCGGATATAATCGACATGTTCTTCATCCGTCGACCCTTGAGCTTTTCATACTTTCGGAGGCCGAAAGTGTTGATTTACGATCTAATTTTGAGTATGATTTCATACAATAGCTTTGCAATCCCCTTTTAGAAGTGTTTGGGTAGTGTGCTTTCATTTAGTTGCAAAAGATTTTCTCAAAACAATTTTTTCCTCAAAAATCTTCCCAAATAAGTTCAATCAAAAACAAAATTTCATTTCATAAGTTTTAATCTACTCAATTAATCAATCTAAACTCAATTAATTAAGCTAATCAGATTTTTAGTGTTAATTAAACAAGGGTATATTAGCCATTTAGAAAATATATGGTTAAGGGGTGGCCTCTTTTACTTCAAAATGACCATATTTTGTCTTATTGGGTATACCCCAATCTCGCCAGGTTTAAAAACATACCATTTTTCCTTGTTCTCATTTTCTAAAAATTGTTTCGTAGGATAAAAAACAGTTTTTTTTTTTTTTTTTTTGGTAGTAGATAAAACTGTTTTTGAAAACTAAGAAAAATCAACTAAATCAGATAAAATGTAAAGACTCGTGTAAGAGATAGTGATACTGGCTATGACTCACTTGCAGCCATTCCCCTGATCCCTTACTTTGTTCTGAAAATAGAAGAAGAAATAAAAAAGAGAAAAAAGAGAACACAAAAAACAATAATTCGATGTTTTTCATTTTTTTGTTTTCAAAAACAGAAATAAATAGAAAACATTTTCTGGATATGCCCCTACAAAACGCTTTTTCTCCCGTTTTCTGTTTTATGTGATTTTAAAAACAAAAAACTGTTTTTGAAAACTATACCAAACTTGCTCTAAATTATTTTTTCCAGGTGAATAATTTTTTTTTTATTTGTTTTTATCTCAGTCACATATTTATATTTATTTACTTATGGAACCGAAATACCTAACGGGTATCGCGTTCTAGCATGTTAGGGATTTTTTTTTTTATTATTATTATAATATTAATAATAAAATAAGTCAAGCATTAAACCCCTTCGAATCACAATCCTAGTCTATGAAAAAAGAAATTATGGCTTAGCGTTAACATCAAATCTATACAGGTGATTAGCGTTTACTTATTGCTTCAAAAAAAAAAAAAATTATTTACTTATTAAATGTTTTTGTCTGGAGAAAAAGAAACAAAAACTAAATGAGAAAAGAGGGAAAATACAATTTAGAGAGCCGAGGAAAGAATTTTTACTCGCGGAAAAAAAGAGGGGGATGATAAAAGAAAGAAATCAAAAACCTTATCGCGTAAATTGACAAGAAGCTAAGCAGCCACGAATGCTAAGAAAGCTTTGCCACCACCAGCACCTATAAACTCACTTCCGCTCCCATTTTTCTATCTTCTTCCCTCTCTTTCTATCTATCTATCTAAAACCTCAGAGATAGATTCTACCATTTTCTGCATTTTCTTAATCCAGTTAGTATCACTTCAATTTCTGAGGTAATTTTCTTAAATTCATTCATACAATTCTTTCTTTCTTTTTATTTTTCTTATCTCATTGTTAGACACTTCTCTAAGTTGGTTCAATTTCATCTAGTTCACTAAGACACCTAGGGTTTTATTTCTTGAACAACAACAACACTATATTAATTTAAGTGGAGTTAATGGGGAAATTCTAGTGTTTGAGAATCTCTAAGTGAATTCTACTTGCTAATTTGCAGAATTTTGAGGGTCATTTCAGTAGGTATTGTTTATTGGGGTTCATGCTGATTCAAACTAGTAGTAGTAGTAATTTATAAGGCAACCCCCCAATGGCTTCTTTGGCTTCCCTAGCTAGTTTGGGAAGTGTAAGACCAAGTTCTTCTTGTTATTTTGAAGGTTCTTCGCCATTAGTTCGAAGGATTTCAATAAGTAGTAAAGGGGGTGTTAGTTTTCTTAATTGTCCAAATGGACAGAAATGGAATTGTGCATCAGTATGCAAATGTATGGTTACAACAGCTAGTTTTGTAGCAGAACAAGGGAATTCTTCTATTTCATTAGATTCTACATTGAGAGATGAGAATAATGCCGCTGACCTTGTTCTTAAACCTTCTCCAAAACCTGTTTTAAAATCTCCGCCTAGACTAGAACCACCAGTTTTAAATGCTGCACCACCTCGGAATTCAGTATATATACCACCTAAGAAACCTAGTGTAAATTCGAGTAGTGACAAATCAGAGAATCTAGAGGAAAGAAATAAGGTGATTGAATCACTTGGGGAGGTTTTGGAAAAAGCAGAAAAACTCGAGACTACTTCTACAGCAGGAAGATCGAGTAGTAGTACTTCTGCCGGAGTTGGTGCTAAACCTGCAGCTGGCGCTAGAACGACGGGTAGTAGACCAGTGAATCCGGTGCCAAATCGTAAGGCAAAAACTTTGAAGAGTGTGTGGCGAAAAGGGAATCCCGTTGCAAGTGTGCAAAAGGTTGTGGAATCTTCTAAAATCACTATTAGTGAGAAGGAGGTAGGTGCCAAGACAGAGGAGGTGGTGCAGGAAGCAATTCAGGCAAGTACTCCTCTTAAACCCCCTCAGCCTCCTCAGAGAGTTCAACCGGCCCACAAATCAAGACCGCTGTTGCTCCCCTTTACCTGTAATAAAGAAACCTGTTATTCTAAAGGACGTTGGAGCTGCTCCACGTCCACTGGTTACTGCAGAGAAAGAAACTGTCACTGCAGAGAGAGAAACTGGTTCAAAAACTAAAGAGCGTAAAAAGCCAATCTTGATTGACAAGTTTGCATCCAAGAAAGCTGCATCAGATCCCATGATGGCTCAGGCAGTTTTAGCACCTCCCAAACCTGGAAAAAACCCTGCTTCTGCAAAGTTTAAAGATGAGCAACGTAAAAGATCCGGTGCTTCTGTTGGATCTAGGCGTCGTATGAGTTCTTCTGAGATACCTGATGATGACTCTTCAGAGCTAAATCTGAAAATCAAAGGTGCTGCAAGAAAAGGTAGAAAATGGAGTAAAGCCAGCCGAAAGGCAGCTCGACTCAGGCAGCAGCTGACGCAGCTCCTGTTAAGGTGGAAATTCTTGAGGTGGAGGAGGATGGAATGTCGACAGAGGAATTGTCGTTTAACCCAGCTATCAGCGAAGGTGAAATTCTTGGGTTTATGTACTCTAAGGGGATTAAACCAGATGGAGTACAGAAATTGGATAGAGACATGGTGAAGATGGTATGTAAAGAGTACGAGGTGGAAGTCATTGATGCAGCTCATGTTGGAGTGGAAGAGAAGGCAAGGAAGAATGAAGTTTTCGGCAAGGAAGACTTGGACAAGCTAGAAGATAGGCCTCCAGTTCTTACTATAATGGGTCATGTGGATCATGGGAAAGTAAGTTGCGACAAATTTCTTTATATTTTCTACTTCAGGTATACAGTTAACTGCAATAAATTACATGGCATTGAGTTTTTTGCTAATATTAATTTTCATTGCTCCACTTGACAGACAACCCTTCTGGATTATATTCGTAAGAGCAAGGTAACAAATATTTTTCTTGGTATTGCTTCATAGCTTCTCGTGTGATATCTTAAAAGGAAAACCTATTGTTTGGGTGCCATATTGTGATTCGTTTCAGTTTATGCAACGGTCCATACCCTTCATAAGACTCGGATTATAGATTTTCCATTTATCAGAATCATGCAGTGTTCGAATTTATGACACAATGTTGGCATGTCTCATGAGTGAAATCTTTGTTGGCATGTCTCATGAGTGAAATCTTAAAAATGTATAGGTGACTGCATCTGAAGCAGGTGGAATAACACAAGGAATTGGGGCTTATAAAGTGCTTGTTCCCGTAGATGGCAAGCCTCAACCATGTGTTTTCCTTGATACACCAGGCCATGAGGTAATCCTTGCTGTCTCTTTTGAAGTTCTAACTTGAGATCATTTTCTCTTGTCTTGGCATATTTGTAAGTATTTATTTATACTTACCTTCCCTGAGCATTCGGGGCTATGAGCACGTGGCGCAAGGGTGACAGATATTGCCATCATTGTCGTGGCTGCTGATGATGGGGTCCGCCCTCAAACAAATGAGGCCATTGCTCATGCCAAAGCAGCTGGGGTGCCAATTGTTGTAGCTATTAATAAGGTACAATACCCGTGTTGGTGACTGATAGTAATCCATTCATGTCCTTGGCATGTGGCGCTGATTCTTCCTCCTTCTATATCTCTTACGTTCTATTCTAATTCTATTACATGGTGATCATTACTCCTGTTTGTTTCTTAACTAGGATTTCAGAATTGAAACTTTAAAAAATTCTAATAAAAAATTAATAGTCTATTGTCTACATAAGAAATTGTCAATGCTTCTCCACTTTCTAGTTGCATCAGAATGACTCATACTTTAGCCTTCTGTTCATTCAGATTGACAAGGATGGAGCCAGTCCAGAGCGAGTCATGCAAGAGCTCTCTTCAATTGGTCTAATGCCTGAAGATTGAGGCGGTGATGTCCCAATGGTTCAGGTTTTTATTCTTTTGACCGAAACAAGTTCATGCACCTTTCTGCAATACTATAAACATTATTGGGGGATTGATGTGTAAATCACTTCCTTTATCAGATAAGTGCTCTTAAAGGGAAGAATGTGGATGATTTGCTGGAGACTGTGATGCTTGTTGCCGAGGTACATATATTGTTTTTGGTCCTCTGCTAAGTTGAGCCAGCTAATTACTAATATTATTTATGTTTGTTTTCCCTTCAAAGTGTTGTATACTTCATTCAGTATACACTTCTAGACTTCTGGTTACTACGGATGAGAAATTTTAACTTTTCATCTGCATTTTTAATAGAAATATCAGAGGAAAGCTGTGAACCTGTACATGTTTTGCCACATTATTAACATCTAAATATTGTTCAGCAATTTTATGCTTTGCTGACTCTTGTATTGCTTGCTAGGCATGCTAATGTAATAGCTCAGTATCCAATGCATATTGTTCATGACCACCTGGCAATGCAATGAATGCTAAAGATAAAGCATCATATGTATTTGCGGGAAGTAACTCCCCTCTAAGTGGAGGTCATCTGGTAAAGAATCAGGCCCCTCTTTGCATGGATGGTCTCCTTGAGTTCTCCATGTGTATGCTATACTCGCCTTGAAGAGACCATACCTTCGCTCATTGTGTGATCCAAAAACTTTTCAGTAATCTGTTTAAAATAGTCCATACAAATTCAAGCGGTAGAATTATGACCATATCAAGAACTTGTTTACATGTACTTGTCAGAGCTTTCCGAAATTCTGACCATCAGTGTGTTAATTTGCAGTTACAAGAATTGAAGGCTAACCCTCACAGAAACGCAAAGGGAACAGTCATTGAGGCTGGTCTTCATAAATCAAAAGGACCTGTAGCTACACTTATTGTTCAGAAAGGAACCCTCAAAGGGGGGATGTTATAGTTTGCGGTGAAGCCTTTGGAAAGGTTTGTTACTGGTGACACGATCTTTGTTTCAAAAATCTGCAGTGCACATGTTGTTCATCTGACTCTGACTGCTGTCTTTATTCAGGCAAGGGCCTTGTTTGATGACAGTGGAGCTATAGTTGACAAAGCAGGTCCTTCTACTGCTGTCCAGGTCCATGAATTTTGTACCATTTTGTTTACTCTTTAAATCTTTGCTGTTTTATATCAGAACATGTTCGTTGGTTTTTTGAAATTTAATGTAGTCATTCTTATTCTCTCCATTATTATATTCTGAGACAGTAGTGGTGCCAAACATATTAGACTGCTTAACAACAAGAGATACTTCTTTCTAGCAAGCTTTAATGTTCTGGAGCATTTAACTTCAGCTATTCTTTTCTAAATAAAAGACAATTATTTTCATAACAATTTGTTCCAGTTGGGCCTCACTAGAAAGTTGGATAGAAAGTAGAAGTGATATAACCTTTTGGTTTAGCTAAAAAGTATTGTTAAAATACATAGAATAAGCATCCTGCAATCCTGGCTGTTAAATCATCTCATTATATTCTCCGCCTCTCAGGAAAATAGTAAAATAGAATTTTACAAGTTGTAAAACTAGTGGTAACGTAACCACAAAAGATTAATTTCGTGTGGTATTAATTTTTGTAGCCACATCATCCTTTTTGAAGCATTCATGAATTGCTTGCTGTTTCATTCCTCATTGTCGTGTGAACACCTTCCACAACTGCATACACTTTCTGTATATCTGCCTAATAGCCCATCTACTGTTGCAGGTCCTTGGCTTCAGTAGTGTTCCTACTACTCGGAGATGAGTTTGAGGTTGTTGACTCACTTGATACTGCTCGTGAAATGGCAGAGACACGTGCAGTATCATTGAAAGATGAAAGGATATCATCGAAAGCCGGTGATGGGATGGTCACACTTTCTTCATTAGCTGCCGCAGTTTCAGCTGGAAAGCAGGCTGAATAGATTTGCACCAGCTGAATGTTGTAATGAAGGTTGATTTACAGGTAATATTTCAAATTCTAAATGATTTATGTAACACAGTCAATATAGTGTACTTTATTCTCGTGTCTGCAATATAATGGAAGCATAGACTATCAATTTTCCGTGAAATAACTTGCAACCGAAAATGAAATTGGTGTTGTTCGAGAAGGTCTAAAGAACCAATGATTCCACTTTAGTACCTTTCAGTACTGATATTCCCTGGATGTCCTTCGTGATCCTTCTGATAGGGGATGGTATATCATCTAGTGGCATTGATATAGTTTCATCAAAGTACAATATTCTGTTTGTTTGAGGAAATATGTCTTTACTTCTTCCATATTAATTCTGAATCTCCTCGTCTCTATTAGGGTTCCATTGAGGCCATCAGACAAGCTCTTCAAGTGCTCCCTCAGGATAATGTAACTTTAAAGTTTCTTCTGCAAGCAACAGGGGATATAAGTGCAAGTGATGTTGATCTTGCTGTGGCAGCTGGTAAAGCCATTATAATAGGTTTCAATGTCAAAGTGCGAATGCTGTCAAGAGCCATGCAGACAACAAAGGTGTAGAGATTCGGTTGTACAGAGTCATTTATGAGCTTATCGAGGACATGAGGAAAGCAATGGAAGGACTTCTTGATCCGTTGAGTAAACCTTATCTAATGCCTATTATTTTCAATTGTCTCCATTATGAAGCATGGAATTCCCTTGTTAGGCACATAAAAAAGTGTCCAACATAGATAGCACTTGCGTGTTCTGCCTTTCTCTCTTGTCAAGATTTCTGAAGGATTTTAACAGATCATTTCTTTTATATTATTATTACATGTCTAAAGTATAAGAGTTCAAACTAAATCAAGGTTAATGCTTTCTATTCTTTCTTCATAGGAATAAATACCGATTGGAGCTGCTGAAATCCGTGCCGTCTTCAGCAGCGGCAGTGGTCGTGTTGCTGGATGCATGATAACAGATGGAAAATTGTGGAAAGGCTGTGGAATTCGGATCCTTCAAAATGGAAAAACAATCCGTTGGTGTTGTTGATTCTTTGAGAAGAGTGAAGGAAGTAATGAAAGAGGTATGTTTCTACAGCTAATTTACCAGAACTTGTCTGGAAAAATCAGTCATTGTTTTGATTACTTGTGTAAATTCAAGTTGGAAAGAAATTAGGTTATTTGAACTTCATTCAAGTTTGCTCTCTTTAAACCTTTTTGGATCGCAAGCAAATGGCTCATTGTGTTCTATTTGTTTTGCTTTCTATCTCATGGGTTTTCCTTCTTTTGATCAGGTAAATGCCGGACTAGAGTGTGGTGTTGGGATTGTGATTACACTGATTGGGAGGCAGGTGATACTATAGAGGCCTTCAACTCTGTTCAGAAACAACGATCACTTGAAGAAGCATCATCTTCCATGGCAGCTGCAATTTCAGGTGAAGGTTACTAGGTTTTTGAAACACAAATACCCAAAAATAGAGATGACTTGACCGCCAACTACGATTCTGTGATTGAAATCTGTTTTACTTTCCCGGTTGGGATACCACATTGGCATACCTTTTGAGAAACACCCACCAGGTATATGATTTTCTTGTCATTTTGCATTGCCGTTATTTATGTATCCCAATCGATGTTGAGAGAATCTTTTGAGTGTTGCTCAATTTGGTCAAGTTGATATGTATGCACTGCTGTAAATAATCTCCCCTAGTGATGTCTATGTTTTGTAAAGTCTGGATATTTTGATTTGAAAACTTCAAATCAAATCTCAAACCTCACTTGTAACAGCTAAAGAACCATTTGGAAAAGAATTGTACACATAAAAGAACCATCTGGATATCTTTTTGCCTACATCCAGCTTCTATGTTTTCAGGTGTATAACTCCACTGTCCACTCCAAAAGTATTGTAGATGCTTGGCACCCTAGACTGTGTTTGTAACTTAGCAGTGTGCTTGTAATGACTAATAAAGTCAGATGGCTGCAATTTTGTGCAAGTAAGGAGATTGAGAAATCACAGATAAGGTGAGAAAGATATTCTTAAACTGGACAAGGCTTTTGATGCTCATTAAGACAGGGAGCTCCAAGTAAACAGAATGGATAAAGCAGGTTTATGTGATTTATTAACTTTTTTCTCTTCTTATTGATAAAAATTATAGTGCACACCAGTTTTGATCTCAGGTTATTATCACTACCAACAAGGTTTGTAATGATGGCTTTTATTGGTAAAATTTCACTGTAGTAACTGATACTGCTGATACAAGTTTCAACAATTACATGTTCCATTACTGATGGGAACTAATGGAACCATCACCCCCAGCGAGACTTGTAATGAGCGACCAATTCATTGTAATCTACAGGGCAAGTTTTCTTTGACTGCAGGCACTTCATCGAACTCTTCCGATCCATGCCTGCAAACGTGTACAAGTTTCAAATATCTTCACTCCTTTGAGCTCTTCAATCACTTTCATCCAATGAATTCCGATTCCAATTGCCAAGTCTGTGAATCCGACATCGTCTCCCCGAAAAATTTCTTGTCAGCTAGTCCATGTTCTTCAAGAGTTCTTAGTACTTCAATGACATCATTGACTGTTTTCTCTTTAGTTTCCTCAGTAACAAGAACTAAACTCCAAAAGGTTGATTCCTAAGTACAACAAAATGAGAAAGAAGGAATAAAAAGTAAAATCAAAATGAATAAGGTGTAAAATTAGAAAAAATTGCATAAATTAATCTACAAACTAGTTTGAAGTTATTTACCTTGTCTTGCAAAAATTTAGCCCAGAAACGGGCTTTAGATCTTTCAAAAGGATCTTTGGGGAGTAATGGATATCTGTCCGGCCATGTCTCATCGATGTATTCGAGTATGATCAGCGATTCAACGATGGGTTTTCCGGCATGAACTAGAATTGGGATTTTCTTGTGAACTGGGTTGTATTGCAAGAGTAAATCACTCTTGTTTGAAAGATCTTCTTCTATGTATTCATGATTCAGACCTTTTAGTTGTAGAGCACATTTAACTCTACAAACAAATGGGCTATACCATACACCAAATAACTTCAAATCTTCCATTATGAATTTTTCTTTCTCTCTTTGATATCTGAATTTCTCTGCCAAGTTTGGTATTTATGTTTGAAGTTTTGAACCTACTACTTGACTGCCATGTGCACAGGTCAAACTTAAGATAATATTTTTTGATTGCAGTTATTCAAAAGGTCTAGTAGTGCATCATCCTTCACGTCATACGTTAAATGATTTGTGGACGTACTCCACTGACTAAAGTGACTAGATTTCTAGAACAAGTTAAAAGTAGGAACTCAACAATTCCCAATTCCTCTCTCTTTTATTTCTAAGCTTACTTTACCGGGCAAGATCGGGTATACCCAGGGTATACCCACATTTAAATGGACTCTTTTTAAGGGCTAAGGGGTGTCTTAATGGGTGAAGTTACAAAACAACCCTTTTCTATTATAATTCTTATTACCCTAATCGCTTATCATTTTTTCATTTCATCTTCTCCTCTTCTTCTTTTCCTCCTCTACCTTCATCGGCTTCTCCATTCCCCACCATCGAAAACTCGTCGATTAATTCGTCGTAATCGTCGATTCGAAAATTCCGATTAATCTTCAAACATGGAGCCGCCGAAGGCTAGTCGTATGAAACAAACAAATAGAAAACCTAATCAATATAACCTGGAATTGCAAATTTGGTTCAACACAAACGGAGTAAAAAAACCGTTGAAGAAGAAGAAATCAACGCCGCTGAAACCGAAGAAATGGCGCGATTGAGAAAGTAAGGGCCTACTTAAACTCACCCCAGTACTTCAATTTTATGTTTGCATGTCAAATCAGTCGAAAAATCAAAATTGTGAATGCTGTGATTATTCAGCTAGGCATGGTCTCGATTACGACCTTGCTCGGCTTTCACTACACCTTTTTGGGGATTAGCAACGAAGCCTTGGGCGTTCTTGACCGAGGCTCACAACGACACGTTGACGTTTCAAAGCACGGTGTTGCATTTTTTGCAGAGCGACATAAGCTCCGTTACGATTCTTGGTCAAGCAACGAGATTCGCAACCCTCTCGTGTGCTGCGACCACGTTTATTCGCAACCAAGATCTGCTGTTGCTAAGTTGTTTCTAATTACAGGAATACCCCCTACACGGAACTAAAATGTTATTGGTTCTGGTTCTAATTATCGTTCTGTTCTAATTAGCAATGATTAAAGACGTTACTAATATTTTGCAACATAAAAAAATTCAAGTCTTCATTGACTCGGTCAAAATCCATTTCCTCCTGCTGACTACCTGAGCTCTCCCATATTCATCATTTCCACAGATCTACAAACTATGCCATTCGTTCATTCAACATACAAAATCAGTATCATATTATGAAAAATGGATTCTTCAATTGATGTTAACAAAAGTATGAGTATTTGATACAAATGTATACAAGTATCACAACAAACTAGTGTACACATAGGAACTTACAAGTTCCTAAGTTCAGTTCATGGAAACTTACGAAATTCTCAAGTTCTTCCAACTTAAATCACTATAAGGAGATACTACATAGAAACTTACAAATCTTGCAGCTGCCAAGGGACCGGTGTTAAACCACCTATGATCTTCAATTATAATAAATCAATAAAATCCGAAAACTGCAAACAGATCAAATCATGCTTCAATTAGTCCGACTAAGTAACTTTATTGTCTTAGATGCTGTAAGACAATAGATGCTATAAGACAAATTAGATATAAAATGCGACTGCAGAAAAATTCTGATATGCCACATATAAAAATGAGTCATTACTTTCTATACAAAATTTCCTAATAGAAGTTACTTAGTCAGACAACATACTCACCATAAGTTCACAGATCCCAGTATTCCACTTTGGTGCAATGTTCCCGCTGGAACCGAACCTTAAGTCAAAGAATAGTATAACTTACTCAACAAGTAGTTCCCACAGAACAAAACATCTTCTTATATATTAAGATGGATAACGGATGTGGGAAGTTGATGAACTCACCTTAGTAGATCAGGACTTTAATTTTTGGTCAAGGAATAACCATATGGTCATCTAGCTTCAGTCATGGACAGAGGAGGATCTTTACAGGGATCTTGTTTGCAGAATACGACGACGCATCCATCGCCTAAATGAAGACCACAGATGCAACAACAACTAAAAAAGAATGGGTATATAGTAATCAACGACTAACAAAAAATATGCACAATGATGTGAATTTCAATCAACTTCGAATCAAGTTCTTAAACATGTAAGTGTTCATTGAAGTAAACAAAATAAGTTGAACATCATTGTTAAATGTATCGACCAGAAATGGCTCGTAAGGTATCGACTAGAAGATGTTACTCCCAACTACTAGATAGGTTGATAAGATACAACTATAGTACAATTCATTAAAGATCTTAATAGAAAAAGTCGGAAACACACACAATCGCTTGCTTAAAACAAATGATTTTATACTTAAAAAGTTTTAGCTTTATCCATATATAGATTCATCAAACAACCAAGTGAAAAGAATCAAGAGACATCAACGTAACAAAACGCGGAAAGCTACCGCTAATAGGTTAAACAGCTTACAAAAAGAGATGAAAAGAGATCGTACTCGATCCATGGTAATATTCTTAGAGCGGTTCTCTATTTGCTTGTGATACATTGATTTCAACAGCATCAAGAACATCTTCGTTAAAAATAGTACGCACAATCCGAAAACACAAGATTCAGGAAATCACAAGTTTGTTCGTAGCAAACAAAGTGCTTTTACACATTAACCAACAGTCTAGTCCAGGACTTACAGCACCATCTCCACGGACGTAAAAACTCACTTATCATCCGGTTTCTTAGCGTGAGTCGCTTCTATAAAATTGGCACCTAGAGTCAGAACTTTGACTATAAGGAACTCATATTGGTACTTATTTCTCAATTGTTGGCAAATAAGTAAATATCAAAATTGAAGGGCATACGCACAACGTATTCAATCAACAAGACTCACCTGCGCAAAGTCACCGGTGGCGTAATCTCGCAGAAGAACATAACCATTTGGCTGCAAATAAATAAATGACCACAATGTAACTTCGCCAAGTAGAGTAAGGAGGGACAACAATGAAACTTTACATCCAAACAATACCATGCCGTACCTCACCTTAAGGACTTTCTTTATGTTCTGCAATACCAAGGTTATTTTGTCTCGAGAAACTGGCAGACAATGCAAATATCTCGCTTGCCATGTTAAATAGCTCACCGCAAACAACTACTTCAAAATTTGAAAGCCTTAACAGCCAAAATAGTAAGGAAATTATAACCATGTTTAAGCTTGAATACAAACTAAATAAGCTTGAATACAAACTAGTAAGGAAATTATAACCATGTTTAAGCTTGATTTAATTATATAACCATGTTTAACCATGTTATAGGAAATCATAACCATGTTGTAAGTAGTTTAAGCTTACAACAAAACGAAACACAAACTAAATAAGCTTTAATATTCAGTATTAAACACGTAACAACTTTATATAAATAAGAAAGATTATATAAAAAAGACTTACGCGAGTAAGGGTCACCAACAACATAGTCCG
>JAJJWW010005106.1:0-71817 GCA_023531295.1 Papaver armeniacum
ACATGACAAAGAGATAAATCCAACAAGAAGAACCCTTTTTCTCAAACGAGGAGACGATGCAATTATTTTTGGGTATAAATACGGAATCTTAAAAAGGAAAGGAAGCAATGAGGGACATAACGCTTCAGCATTTTATGAATAATGCCCTAATTGAAGCCGCACGTGAAGGAAAGCAAGATAAGGAAACTTTGCTATCCGAAGAAACTCCCTCCTTGTTTACATCAGTCCACATTGACAAACACGCACACTTCCACACCTTACAGCCTGTCCCACCAGCTAGCACAATCGAACTTCCCAACTCACGCCAACTTCCCAACGTCGCCCAAGTTGCACCGGCCCCCAACTGCGCTCGACTTCCCAATGGTGGCAAGTCACGCCCGCCAAGCACACACAGCTTCCCACCTTGCGCCGGTCCCACCAGCTAGCACACTCCAGTTTTCCAACTCACGTTAATTTCCCAACGCGCCCAAGCCGCAGGCCCCACCAATTGTGCCGGCCTCCAGATTTGTGCAAAACTACCGAGGAGGCAAGGATTCAAATCCTATTTATAAAAGGTCAGACAAGCCTCCTCAATTCTCTTTACGGTTTGCTGTTGATAGTTTTGTCACCATCTTTACTTACCTCGAAACAGCCCCCATTAGGGCTAAGCGGAGGACTTAATGTTGATGGTGGTTTTTTTTTAAACAAGGTAAAATCGTAAAACCCGTGACCTAGTGTTACTCCAACACATTAACTAAGAGCATTTAACTTTCAGTATAAATAATTAATAGGGTATTTTTTAAAAATACTGGATTAGGGTTTGACCAAGAACCTAACTCCAAACCTACCAGTACATCTTAGCACCACGGCAATAATGCCAAACCAAGCCGCACATGCTGCACCATGGCAGCAATGCTGAACCAAAGCGCTGCACTGTGCACCATGGCAACAATGCCGGACCAAGCCGCACATTTGCGCACCATGGCAACAATGCCAGACCAAGCCGCACACGGCGCACCATGGCACAATGCCCAAACCAAGCCGCACATGCGCGCACCATGCAACAATGCCAAACCAAGCGCACACCGCGCGCCATGGCAACAATGCCAAAACCAAGCCGCACAGCTGCGCACCATGAATAACGATGCCAAACCAAGCGCACATCTGCGCACCATGGCAACGATGCTAAACCGACCGCACACTTTCGCACCATGGCAACGGCGCCAAAACCAAGCCACACAGCTGCGCGCCATAAATACGCTCAAACCAAACTACATATCGCACTCATTGGCAACCATGCCAATCTAAGCCGCTACGCCATTGGCACATGCCAAATATAGCGCCTAGGCTTGCAAAACGTGCAACTAGGTCAACATGGCCGTACGTGCCATTGGCACATGCCAACACGTACCACAAGCCATATTTCCAAGCCGCATTATACCATTGGCACATGCCAAATATACGCGCCCTAGGCTTGCAAAACGTGCAACTAGGTCAACATGGCCGTACGTGCCATTGGCACATGCCAACACGCACCACAAGCCATATTTCCAAGCCGCTATGCCATTGGCACATGCCAAATATAGCGCCTAGGCTGCAAACCATGCAACCTAGGCCAAGTCGGCCCACGCATGCCATTGGCACATGCCAACATGCTCGTCGGTAGCTTTTTCCTACCAAGGCCACGGCCTAATGGCCGCATGCCATTGGCACATGCCAACATGCTTTCATTTGGTAGCTTTTCCTACCAAGGCCACGGCCCTAATGGCCACGCATGCCATTGGCACATGCCAACATGCTCATTTGGTAGCTTTTCCTACCAAGGCCACGGCCCTAATGGCCACGCATGCCATTGGCACATGCCAACATGCTCGCCGGTAGCTTTTCCTACCAAGGCCACGGCCCTAACGGCCACGCATGCCATTGGCACATGCCAACATGCTCGCCGGGTAGCTTTTCCTACCAAGGCCACGGCCCTATGACCACGCATGCCATTGGCACATGCCAACATGCTCGTGGTAGCTTTTCCTACCAAGGCCACGGACCCTAACGGCCACGCATGCCATTGGCACATGCCAACATGCTCATCGGTAGCTTCTCCTACCCCTAGGCCACGGCCTAATGACCCACGCATGCCATTGGCACATGCCAACATGCTCATTTGGCAGCCACTCCTACCAAAGCCACGGCCTAATGACCCACGCATGTTATTGGCACATGCCAAACACACACGCCGGTAGCCTAACTTGCAAACCGTGCAACCTACCACCAAGGCATTCCGCACATGCCATTGGCACATGCCAAACACACATCGCTTGGTAGCCTAACTTGCAAACCATGCAACCTACCACCAAGGCATTCGCACATGCACATGCCACACACGCCACTAGAAGCTCGGCATTGCCACTTACACTCAACGTACAACCTACCACCAAGGCATTCCGCACATGCCCACATGCCACGCACGCCACTAGCGACTCTGGCATTGCCACTTGCGCTCGAAGTACAACCCGCAACAAGGGCATTCCGCACATGCCACACGCGCCATTAGCGCCGCCACTTGCACTCAAGGTGCAACCAACACTCGAGATATCAACACAACGGGGATGCTTTCTGGGTTTTGGTTTGGCGGTCTGACATGCGGCGTACACTACGATCACATTAAGAAAGCGTGAATAGGAATAAAGCGGTCAAATAAAGAGGAAATAATGGTGAAAACGTTTTCACCCATTAACACCATGCGGTTACCACCTCCTCCCATTATTTCACCCTTACTCTCTTCCTTCAGGAGGCCGTAAGTGCGTTTCAATCTCGACTTGTATAAATAGGTCTTACCTATTTCCACGGACAACAAGTCTCGGTCAGGAGAAAAATACTACACTCTCAGAAAAGGCAACTTTGCAAGCTCTCCCAAAAGCTTTCATCTCTTGCAAGCTTCCCAAGCTTTTACTTTACGACACAAGTCGAGATACTACTCCCTCCTGCACTGTGGGGTCTCAACACCTTTCTTTGCTTCCCCTCCCCAAATCAACCCTTCTCCTCCACTTTGTGACCGAAGAAGTCCGGAACGACCATTTTCTTGGTTTAGGACGGACTTGTACAGATTGATCTCTCGAATCTATAAAGTGCTCACGTGCAGCACATTTGTTTAGGGTTTGAACCAGTTTCTCACTCACCTACCGAATTTACCGAAATCGGCAGAAATAATTTTTACCCATAAACACCAATCTAACTAGTCTAGCTTCTACCATGATCGACCAATCAGGTCTCACGGTGGCTACCTGTCATCCCTCTTCCCAATTGACCAATCAGGTCGTCCAAAGCTTGCTTGTGCCATTTCTAGTGACCGGCCAAAGAGGCTATTCAAGCTTTCCTAAACGTGTAAACTACAGAAGCGACTGACCATGTGAGTCGCATGTGCCAAACGTTTAAAAATACATTAACAATTAGCGTTGCAAAAGTGTTACGAAGTTCAAAGTAACTTCCCTGCAACACTTAAACGTTGCGGTTTTGTGTTGCAAACTATTTGAACTGACAACAAAGCTTATAAGCGCTGCAAAGCGGCGTTACTAAACCTAAGCCACAACTACACCACACTTTCAAAAGTGTGGTGACCCTTAATCAATGGGTCCGCGACCCTGGATGTCCGATTTGTACGAGAAGGTATAAACGATGCTTTACTTGTATCGAATACCTTTTGAGCTACTTGCTTGTAAACAGTACTCTACGTGTATCGAGCACTCTTGAGTTGTTTACTTACAAACGATATTTTTCATGTATCAATATGCTTAATAACTTAATAATGTAAGAGTGCCATGTGGTCTTTAAGTACTTCTCATGACAAGCCATATTTTCATTAAACTTGACTTGCCACTCATGACCCACCTGTAATCTATCTTGTGTGTGATTGATCGAAATATTTCTTTACATGTAGGTCGTACATATATGACCAACAACACATGTTTAGTTGCTGAGATGACTACGTGTTCTCTCCTACACTCCTCATGACTACTTTTACATGTCAAGGTGGTGGACTCACTCAATAACTATCACGTTTCACATCACTGGTTCAAACGGTTAGGATTAAGATCTTAGAATGAATCTCTTCACAAGACACTGGTTCTTTGGATCACGTAGAACTAAAGAAAACAAAAACAAGATGCACGAAAGAGAAACAAAGACACAAGATTTAACGTGGTTCGGAAATATGCCTACGTCCACAAACGACTACGATCAACTCTTATTATAGAACAAATTATAGAGAATTAAACCTTAACTATTAATGAATCAATCAACAAACTGTGACCAGCAGAATGTTGTTCACAAACCCCAAACAATTCTCTATGAACAAAACGTTTCAAACCCTAAAATTCTCTAGTTATGAGAACTCTTCTGAAAATTGTGTTGTCTATATTTCTCTAAGACTTGTACGCCTATTTATATAGGTTACAAACTTGTCTTCCAAGTAATATGTGTTATCCTAGCAAACCTAAACATAGCTAAGAAAGGAAACCTTGAGTTTAACTAAATCAGGAAACCTATAGCTATACCAAAATAAGGAAACACCTAAACGATTCTAGAAAATTCTAGAACATTCCTAAAACATTGAAAACTTCTAACAATTCTGCATCTTGCCGATGTTTCGGACAAACTGATTTGATCTTCAAAACAAGTTAATCGTAGCCTCAAATGCCCCTAGGGACTCAACAACGAGCATCATTGATCAAGCTGAGACACTTCTCAAACTTGAACTTTGGAACGAATTTTCTCAACATATCTTTGGATTTATATCTTGAGTGTCAACCTTCAATATTTGTACTAATTCGTTATCAACCACTTCTCATTACCTTATGATAACGACATCAATATGCTTGGTGCGTGCATGAAAAACTTGGTTCTTAGCTAAATTAATAACACTTTGACTATCACAGTTCACAACAATACTCCGTTGTATAATCCCCAAGTCTTCAACTAAATCACGAAGCCACAATGCTTCTTTAACAGCCTCTGTCACAGCAATATACTCTGCCTCCGTAATAGACAAAGCTATAATTTATTGTAACATAGACCTCTAACTGATAAGTCCTCCACTCAATGTAAAGCAATACCCCGAAGTAGAATGACATTTACCTCTATCACCTGCATAATCTGAATCAACAAATACAAAGAACTTCAAACTCTACTCCTTCTCAAACACTTGACCAATATCCAAGGTCCCATTAAGATATCTCAAAATTCCCTTCACCACATACCAATGTGCTCTCCCAGGGTTAGCGATACACCTACTAACTAAACCAACTACTTATGCAATATCTGGGCGAGTACAAACCATAGCATACATCAAAGAACCTACCGCATTAGCATAGGAAACCTTTGACATAAACTCCTTCTCCATAGTTGTAGTGGGACACAACTGTTTTGATAGCTTAACTGTAGGCGGTATTGGAACACTAATAGCTTTGGAGTTATGCATTCCAAATTGATGAAGAACCTTCTCAAGATAGGATTTATGAGTGAGACATAACTTCCACTTTGACCTATCTCGATTAATCTCCATACCCAAAATCTTCTAGGTCAGACCCAAATTCTTCATCTCAAACTCTAAACTCAACTGTTTTTTCAAAACATTAATTTCTGACTTGCTCTTGGCACCTATGAGCATGTCATCCACATAGAGTAAAAGATAAACAAAACTTTCATCTACAAACTTCTTAAAGTACACACATTGATCGTATTCTCTGAGAGTATACTTTTGCTGCAACATAAACATATCAAACCTCTTCTACCATTGTCTTAGTGATTGCTTCAAACCATATAATGTTTTCTCAAGTCGACACACATAATCTTCCTTACCATCAACTTCATAACCAATGGATTGTGACATATATATGTCTTCCTTCAAATCTCCATGCAAGGAAGCTGTCTTGACATCTAATTGATCGAGCTCTAAGTAAAACTGTGCTATGAATGCTAAAAGGGCTCGAATAGAAGTGTATTTAACAATCAGAGAGAAAACTTCATTATAATCCACACCTTCCATTTGTGCATATCCCTTAGCCACTAACCTTGCTTTGTATCGTACACCACTAACGATACCCTTGGAATCTGGAATTCCATCATTTAATTACCGTATAGACCCACTTGCACCCAATCTTCTTTCGTCCCTTAGGAAACTTAACAAGTTCCCAAGTGTGATTCTTGTGAAGAGACTTAATCTCCTCATCCATGGATGTTTTCCACTCAATGGCATAAGTACTACTCATTGCCTCCTAAAAGGTAAACGTCTCATCCTCAAAAACAGATAATGTGTAAGACGCATACTCATCAAAACCATAATGGACTGGTGCATGTCTCTTATATTGAGACGTCAAGGAAGGAATATTCTCAACTTGTTATTGTGTAGATTCCTCACCAGGAACCTCAAACTCAACTTCATCTTCTACAAGAGTTTCCATTTCTTCTTCTATATTAAATGAACTAGGAACTCTTTGCTCCACCTGCATCGAATCATCTTCAACACCGCTATTACTCTCACTTTCAATTTGAGAGTCCCAACCCGTGAAATTCTTTGAATCAAGAATCCCTTTCTCATTAAAGGTCACATCACGACTAATTATTAACTTATTTAATTTTGGACACCATAGACGATATCCTTTCACACCTAATGGGTAACCTAAGAAAATTGTTTTCTTAGCCCTAACACCCAACTTATCTTCTTTAACATGAAAATAGGCTGGACAACCAAACACTTTCAAATTAGAATAGTTCACAGGATTACCAGTCCATACCTCCACTTACACTTAATAGCTATTGATGGTGATCGATTCACTAAATAGCATGTTGTACTAACTGCTTCAGCCCACCAAATCTTGTATAAACTTGCGTTTGAAAACATGCACCGTGCTCTCTCAAGTAACGTTCGATTCATTCTCTCCGCTACTTCATTTTGCTGTTTTGTACCCTTGACTGTGAAGTACCTACCGATACCTTGTTCTTCACAAAACTCCTTTAGTGGGTCTTCGATGTATTCACCGCCATTATCGGAACGTATCTTCTTAACCACACGACCAAGTTGTTTCTCTACCATGGTCTTCCAATTCTTAAACACCTTAGTGACTTCATTCTTATGCTTCATGATGTAAAACCAAACCCTCCTCAAAAAGTCATCGATAAAGGTCACAAACTACCTAGCATATACCTTAGAAAATCAGGCGAGAGGGCCCCAAGCATCTGAATGGATGCAATCTAACATACCATGCGTGTGGTGTACAACGGTACCAAAACTGCTCCTACATTGCTTCCCGAAGATACAATGCTCACAAAAATCAATCTTGCAAGTCTTCTCACCACCAAGCAAGCCTTTACTACTCAATACAGACATACCTTTCTCACTCATATGCCCAAGACGTATATGCCATAAACGTGTTGACTCCACCTGTTTCTCATCAATTGATTGAGAAACCATAGCTCCACCACAAACTATATCTCCTTGTAACAAATATAAATTACCATGTCTTTCACCGGTCATCTTCAAACCACCATCGTAGTATACCTTCAAAAGTTCATATTCAGCAACATACTTGTATCCAAGAGATTCAAGTACTACTAACAAAATCAAACCCTTTCTCAAATCTGAACATGTGTAACCTCTGAAAGTGTTGTGATAACATCATGTGAACGAACCTGTATCCGTACCAACATCAAATTGTTTTTGTAGGCATTAGAATTACCCATCATAATAAGCACCACCATTCACCCCTATGTAAGTAGTGAAACAATCTTTTGAAGGACACATATGATACGAAGCACTAGAATCAAGCATCCAACCATCATTGAGATAACTCTTTGATGTAACGGTTAACACTTCCTCATCAAAACCACATATTGGGTCTTCTAAAACTTCATTGTCTTCAACAACCGAAGCAACAATATTCTTGACCCGATTTCTCGCGTTTCTCTTCTCTTGCCTTAAGCTTGAGACAATCATCCCTAATATGACCAGTTTTTCGACAATAATAACACTCAATATCTCTCTTTTTGAAACGATTTTTTGACTTTGACTTTTATTACCGTTCTTTCCCCTATCAACAAACAAGCCCTCGACTTGTGCTTCATCGCTGAACTCTTGTTTCCTTAACGCCTTAGCTTGTAAAGAGACCACATCATCAAAAACCAACTTATCTTCATCTTGTGGATTCCTCCACAGCATGATTTTACAAAAATTAACTGTTGTGCAGCTTTTTTTGAAGTTAATAGTACTATGGGTATTGGTCTACTTATGATTGATGATGCAGGTGCTTTGGCCGGAGCATGGATTGTTCTAGGAATAAATGACGATGAAGAGCAGGTAGAGGCTATAATAGCTTAGGAGGCAATCTAGGCTAAATAGGAAAATATCCAAAAATTGCATTTGGATCAAATTTTGGATTGTAACAAGCTGCTATGAAATTTTAGCAGATGGATATATATATCCATGTTCCAAGAGACATAAATGTAGTAGCTCATTTTTAACAAAGAAAGCTAGGCTTAGCAATAATTCAATCTATTGGGAAAATGATTCACCTTGTGTATTGAAGTATCTCATTAGATAAAAACTTTTGTAGAACTCTTGTCAAGTTTTAAATAAAAAATTTATTTTGCTATTGAAAATAAAAAAGATAACCATGTATCCTAAATTAGGGGGCTATCCTCATAGAAATCCCAACGTTTCTACTTTGCTTGGCAGACAGACAACATTTGGATTTTCCTAAGTAGACGGACAAATCAGTTTGTCCGTTCTTATTTCTTAAGTTTTATAATTTTCTTTCATTTTTACCCCTAACCATAGTTAGAAACTCAACCATAGTTAGTCCAAAATTAGGATTTGGAAAATGGGTTTTTTCTAAACACCGAATGGGAAAGAGCAAAGCTCATGAATGTGGGCGAGGTACAAGAATAACTCTACTTGTCAACAAGGTATTAATATAGCAAATATACCCCGTACTCTGGCTAAGGAATTTTATTGCACTAATAATTATAAATGATTAAATTAAAGTTTGGATCATCATTCTATTACCAAAACACTTACAAACTCAAGAAGAGTAATTGATATCCATTTTCCAACATAACTAACCTAATGTCTAAAACTTAGAACAACTCAATATCTCATTCATCAATCAAAAAGAACACTTACAAACCTTATGGGTTGTCCTCAAAATCGGAGAGAGGAGTTCTGGAATGCGCATTATTTCTCAAAGACGTGACCACGCTTCGATTGAGAACACCGTAAATACCACCAAACCACCTTCTGGAGCCTCGGATTTCGACTAGGTACACGGAGCCCGAGAAGTCCCAGGTTTAGTTGTGATGCATACATAACCCTCCTAGGGTAGGAATAACCTATCCACCACCTATGTGAATGACATCAGAATGGAGAACCCACGTCACATACTTGACACATATACCTCTCATGTTCTCTACGCTAGTGACACACCTTCCTTTCACGCCCATGAAACCCCGCGACAACCGAATCCTTGATTTCATTAAAGTAATAAACTCCCTTACATATATCCACAACCATGTTTGGACCGGTAGTATCTAGACCAAAACACCGAGATCTTTTGCAACATCCTTGTCCCATCCAAACTCTTCGATAAATCTTTGAACGAATTTTGGGATCATCTCTTGGACCAATACGACAATCATCAATGACTTCAACAAGTTCATCCTCAAGAGGAACGTGCCTCCATGTACATACGGTTGTGCTTGTTTGGCGACTTGCTCATCACAGTTCTTGAATACTTCTAGTACAGTTTCACGGAATGACACCACAGGGTCAGACTTCACGATTTCTACACCACCCATGAAATCATCCTGCAAATCTTTTAAACAGATCTCAAGATGGAGTTCTCCAACACCTGAAAATATAAATATCTTAGATCTAATCCATTTTCACATAAAAGAAAGCATGTCCGAACATGAAGGGATGACGAACTCGCAATAATGTGCTCGCCTCGAGTCTTGACGGTACACTAAACTATATCATTATTTATAATCATTTTCATGGTAATTATTATTTTTATTGTATATCGACTCTTTCATAGCTCCGATCAGTGAACCCAAAACTATATCCGTGACTCGCATGTATGACTTGATATTCGTGAAACGAAGCATATGAAAAACCATTCAAAACTATATATAGCTCATGTATGGTGATTGACTCATCATGTTTGAAAAAGAGCATGTTTGGTTTTCATGGTCTAATATAGTGATATGAAGCATATGAAAGTATAAGGATCTACTAAATTGGTTCTTGAACTTTACGTAAAATAGGGAATACTGGTTCCATATAATTCGAAGATGTGTGCATAGTTTTTCAGTCGGTCCTAAAAATATATTGGGTACTTGTTTTACACGATCCCATAATATAAATTGGATACTTCTTAAGCAATGTCACATAATATAAATTGGGTATCTTTCAATACGCTTGCATAATATAAGTTGGGTACCTTTTTAACACAGTCGAATAATAATATTTGGGTACCTTTTTAACAAGGTCACCTACCAGCACCTTCAACTCAGCTAAACTATCACATCAAACTTGAGCTCACCTGCAACTCCATTCAAACAGACCAGCACATCCTCCTTTGCATTTCAGCTCACAGCACAATACCACTATTAACTGCAACTCAGATATAATCTTCACTGCAAACATTCTATAGACCTGCACTACCATTGCAACAAGTCACATTAGGTTTAGGACAAGCTTCAAGGAAGAAGGAGAGTAATCACATGATCGAATTTCTATACTTTTACTAGAACTTCAGGAATCAGAAAAGAACAGCAGTATCGCAAACCTTTCAAAATGAGAAGTTAGGTATTCATCTTTGCAATTGGATATATATGACAAAGAGAATCAAACTCTATCGTCAATGCTTCCTGCTGGAAGCTAACCTCATCCATGACAACTATCTGATTCAGGGTGAGAGTTATAGTCTTCAATAGTATAGTGGATTAACATATTTAGGGTCAACATCTGGGATGAAACACTTGGCTGCGGTTCTATCAGGAATACCTATCTCCCACAATATAGTACCATTTCTTGGAGGCTCATAGACAAGGTTATCATCAACTTCAATTTTATCTCCTGTTTCAACACGAATGGATGCATATAAGCAAAGCAAATCACAGAGACTAAAAGAAATTTAAAGTAGAGAATTTGTCATGCATATATATATGTCTTCTTTAACTGTAATGAGATTGCCATACTTGTAATCTCCTATGAAAGCAGGAACCCATGCATATAAATTGTAATCTCCAGAATATACATTCTTGATAGTAAATGAACCATCAAGACCAGCTCTAGTCCAAAATAGATACCCTTGAACAACAGAAAGAAGATCAGCTTCTTTGTGTTGAAAATTCAAATTAGACATTGATATTTTAAAGGACAAGAACATAAACATGTACGAGTATAAACCAATTAATGGGTATAGGACCTTGCACTCCATCTGCCAGGACCTAACTTCACCTGGTAAAGCTAACCCAATGTATGCAAACCTGAAAGATAAGATATATATGAAGAAATAATGAATCTTGTAGCAATTTTCATACTCATTTGCAGTGTACTGTGTATATAGTGATTGTCGGCACATTCTTTATCTGCACAATTTCAGACACATTCTCTTATGTACATTTTTGGATAAGAAAAACAAATACCTATCACGGACAAGTATTCTTCAGTTAACTGAGCGTCTTTGATCAGATTTAGGATAGTCGGTGGAAGCTAAGAAATTATACGGCCATTTCTGGACTTCTTGTTGCAGCTAAGAAGGAAAGAAAAAAAGTATGAATTTTTATTTCCAGCTTGAGTTGGAGAGGAGAAATCTCAACCAAGATCAGCTTGTTTCAAGTTCCAAAAGCAAGTTAAACCTGTTCATTAGCATCGTCCCACAATGCGCTTTCATTTGTAATGGGTGGAGCTGACCATAAACTTTTTTCCATGGTTCTCCATCTCCACTTATGGGTATCCCATCCTGACCCATATAGTGTGAACTTAAAAAAACACTTGATGACGGGAGCATGAGTAGCGCAATGCAACAAAAATACTTGTGTAAGAGCATCGTTACAAGTGCAACTGTTCCCATCTGCAATACAACAAAAATCAACAATATAAGTATGAAAAAAAACACACTGATATATTGTACAACCATGAACCTCTCGATTAACATCATATAAACCTATCAATGACATCAGTAGTTCATAAACAACCAAATAAACCTAACACAATTTCCAACAACCGGGAAACTTAATCCAAGAAATCTATCAGCATCTCTAAAAAGAGTAAAAACCAAAGAAAGAAAACCTTAATTCTTATGTAGAAACTATTAACAAAAATTCAGGAAAATTGTATCGAACACCGAGCAACCTTCGTAGTTTTCCTTTATGTATAATCTGTATCTACAATTTATTCAAAATCTAAGAAATTACTATGAAAACCAACAAACTTAGTCCAAGTAAAGAACAAGAAAGAAAACCCTTTAATTGATTTTAGACTACTATGAAAACCTAGACAAAAATTAGACTATTACGATATTCATAGAACTGATTAAGAAAAAAAAAAAAAAAAAAAAAAAAAAAAACCTTTTCTCAGACAATAAGCAGCAAACTATAATGAAATCTCAACT
The DNA here is from genome assembly GCA_023531295.1 of Papaver armeniacum. Taxonomy (NCBI): domain Eukaryota; kingdom Viridiplantae; phylum Streptophyta; class Magnoliopsida; order Ranunculales; family Papaveraceae; genus Papaver; species Papaver armeniacum. The sequence continues at coordinate 12,645 of JAJJWW010005106.1, forward strand.
GATTATAAAACAACTTACAAGATTTACCTCTTACTAGTTCTTATTTTATGTTGTCCCGTGTGAATTATGATTGGTATGCAAGTAAGTCACACAATCTTATACCAGCCTCAAATGCATCATGAAGCATCTGGAGTCCCTTTCTTATACCAGCCTCACATTCGTGACCTATGAGAACACAATGGGTCCTGCAATATGAAATCAAGAGAGCACTAAGATTTGTAGATGCTTCTTAAATAAGCTTTGTCTCGGTTTATACCACATGAACTCTATTTCTTTTTTCACTTACAAGTATGCGGAAGATCCTAGAGCTAATGCTCTGAAAATAATTTCACATGTTCTGAGAAGTTTAATTTTCCGACTACTTGATTTTCTCACTCATTTTTATTCTTGTCCTGCATCAATATATCGCAAATTCAAATAGATTTAGTTTCTGCTTTTTCAACATTTGAGAGCATCAACTATTATGAATGCTTAGATGTACCTCCTTAAGACAAAATGGCATGAAAAGAAAAACATATATTATTTTTCAGATGGTCGTAGAAAATAAATTGGATGCCTCACTAATACAGTCGTATAAAATATATTAGGTTTTCTGGTGCTCTGGTCTTATAAATTAAAATGGGTAACTAGCTGATACGGTGCTATAAATTAAAATGGGTAACCGAGTTAGATTGTAGTCCAAAGAAAAGGGGTAATTAAATCAAACATAATGCTAGATCGCCAAATCCTCACACATAAAGATGTTGGTGATCCATTACAATCTCCCTACACAGCAAGTGTTCATAAGGAAAACACGCACAATTCAATTTTATTGTCTTTTATCTACTATGGAAAGGCTAGCATAAAATTATAATTCCCACTATTGCCTAACCACAGAGCCGACATGCCCCATTTGTTACACTTCTCGTTTCGCATGACACAATGCCCATGAATTTGGTGTCATACTGATTGAACCAAAAATTCCTAAAGAAACCGCTAACTTTCTTATGAACCATAAATAAAATACTCCTAAAATCACAGAAAAAAAAAGTTCAAACCCTTCTGATGAACAATATAAAATCGAAAACCCGTATCCTAAAATCATCAAACAGTAACCACAACTTTATCAAAATCCCCAAATTCAAACCATAAACACAAAAGAATAAAAATAAAAATAAAGATTTAAACCTTAATAGAAATAACAAAATTGCCAAACACTATTTTTTTATCGAACAATTAAATTGAAAATAAAAATATGGGCTATGGTTGATTTACTTACTAGAACCGATAGTTTCTCTTTTGGATCTATACTGCCATGGTAAAGAAAGATATCAAAAGCAACTTCTAATGCTTCATATGCATTTGTTGTCAGCGATCATGCTTTCAGAAAGCATTGGGTTGTGGTGATTAGTTTTGAAGCAAAAGAGTTCTCAATGGTAGAGTACCATAATTATAAGAAGAAACGGGAGTAGTAGAGTGATAGACGAAGAAACAAGCTCCAGTCTCTGCTACTGCTATGGTCTTCAACGAAGAGGGAAAGAAAATGAGGAGAATAGAAGAAGAAGAAGAAGAAAGTTATAGATTGGGATATGGAAGTTGGATATGGGTTCAGATAAACGGGTACAGGCATAGCTTACCCATGGGAGGTTTGGTTAAAGTTAACCATTTAAGGAGGGACTACAAAGTCATTTTACACACGATTTTGAGTTAACCAGGAGTACCTTTTTGACTCTGTCCGTCAACTTTGGTTGACAGAAACATGGTCCTTTTGTGAGGGTTGACCCAATCCTTTGGATTTGCTTGAGGATTGCTCTAAATTAGGAGCCATGCAAAATACCGCCACCAGTTTCACGTTATTGTGATCATCAAGTTTGGGCCACTAGGTGAGCCTTAAATAAAAAGAGCGTGGATTCTATATAAATCTAACAGAGGGGATGCACAGACGGAAGTCGGAGAGTAAAATGTTTATTACGCAGACAAAAAAATTAATTTTTCGCTTCGAAGTCATTACGAAAATATGTGTCCAAACTACCTTGAATTTTTGCTTCCAGAAGTTAAAAAGTAACTTTGGAGTGGTATCCAAACAAGCTTTATAGTGCGTTTGGATATTAGAGACAAAATATTTTAGCTGCATCAATAAATTAATTTTTCGCTTCCGGAAGTCATTCTGAAAGAACGCGCAATTGGGGGATATCAAAACTAATTGGGGGATATAGGTACATGACAAAATAGGGATCCAAATAGCAAAGCTGGGTCACCCATTATGTAATTATTTTTTTAATTCCTAATCTAGTCCTCACTAATCAGGTTTAGTGGTTAATAATAATTAGTAAAAATCTTAAATATTTGGGGGATAAATTAGTGTGTATTTTTATTAGAATTTGTGTGAGTGAGGTGAGAGTAGGAGGAAAAAATATTTTTATTAGTCTCAGTAACAAAATTTTCTGGTTTTGATCTTCAAACCTATTTTTTTGTTCTAATCAGTCCACTTAAGACTGAGTTATCTAATTTTCGAGCATGTCAGCCTTTGCTTAGGCATAGTATGTTGCTTAAATTTCTATCTTGCACATGATGAAAAGTATCCGAAAATTGATTTTTTTTTTTCACTTGACTACCGAGCATGGATAGATTTTATATCGAGCATGACGGAACTCGATCTCGGCGTGGTCTTCATCCTAAATAACCATCGTCTTGAGGAACCCGGTGTCGGCATGGTCTTCATCCTAAATAACCATACCGAGGAACTCGATCACAAGGCGTGGTCTTCATCATAAATAACTATCTTTAGGCACTCAAGACGGCATGGTCTTCATCACTAAGCGTGGTCTTCATCCCTCTCTGAGAATGTAAAAAAAAAAAAATATATCAAAGTGAGGAGCCGGCAGAGAAGGAAAATGGAATTTGAAAGGAAGTGAGAAATGTTTCGAATTTAAAAGGGAGTAAGGTATTTTTATGTTTGATTTAGCTTTTATTGTTTTAAAGGGTAGTTTCGTATTTTTGCCCCCAAAAACACCCCTTAATAGAAACTATTGGTTGGGAAGTAATTCATATCCCCGAATAGTTTTCATATCCCCCAATTATGGGTTCTTCTGAAAATGTATGTCAAATTCACTCCTGAGTTTTTTATCAAAAGTAACTTTTGGAGACAGGCTTTAGTGACCCACGAGGTTTCGCCCATTTATGAACCCAAAATGTCCCAAGACTCGCAACCTCATCTCTCTTACGCGCCTAAATGGCTTCGATATCAGGCAATTGATCATCTCCTACTTTTAGTCATGACAATTCGAAATCAGAAACTTCTCAAAACTCTAAGATCAGTTTTAACCTCTGACACCTCTATCAAAACCAATCATGAAATTGCAAACAAAATTTCTGAAGCCCTTAAAACTTTAGGCTGCAAATCTCTTCTCCAACCTAATAATTTTCCCCTCCTCTCAAATCTCAACACAGACATAATCCATCTTCTTGTCTCTAATCCACTTCTCAAACCCACTACTTGTTTAGATTTCTTCAATTTTCTTAATGATGAGAATAAACGATTTCTTACTCCTCCTACTTATGAGCATGATCTTCAAACTTATATAACCTTAAGTTTAAGGTTATTCAAAGACAGAAAGTTCCGAATGGCAAAATGTTTTCTTAATCATGTTGCAATTCATGAAAATCTCAACTGCCCAGTTTCAGTTACAGCTTCTTTGGTGGAGAATCTTTGTAAGGATTCGGATACTTTGAGTGAATTTTTTGATATGCTTTTCAGAGTTTATTTAGAGCAAAACATGTTTGAGGAGGCTTTTCAAGTTCTTGATCACATGAAAAAAGAATAACTTGGAACTGGATACACGGTCGATCACGATTGCTGTCGATAAGCTTTGTAACAATGGAAAGCTCGAGAAGGCTAGGGGAGTTCATGGTGGTGGGCGGAAGTAAAGGGATTAAACCAAATATTTTTACTTATAATGCTCTGATTAATGGGTTCATTAAAATGGGTAAGTTTGAGGAGGTTAATGAAATCCTGGAGTTGATTGATAATGAGGGACTATCAAAAAATGTTACAACTTATACACTTCTGATTAATAAGTTTATAACTGAGGGCAATGTTGAAGAAGCTGAAAAAGTGTTTGCAGAAATGCTTGAGCGAAAGATTGAACCTGATATACGCGTTTATACATCCATGATAAGTGGAAATTGCAAAACTGGAAATATGAAAAGAGCATTTGCGTTGTTTGATGAACTGTCTGAGAAAAGAATAAATCCTAATGTACATACTTATGCTGCATTAGTTAATGGTCTTTGTAGAGTTGGGCAAATGGATGCGGTGAAGATATTGTTGAAGGAGATGCAGTGCAAAGGAATTGATTTGAACCAGGTGGTGTTTAATACTATAATGGATGGGTATTGTAAGAAAGGAGCAGTGGATGAAGCTTCAAAATTATTTGATGTAATGGAGAAGAAGGGTATTAAAGCTGATGTGTTTTCATATAACATAATTGCATGTGGATTATGCAAGTTAAACCGAATTAGTGAAGCAAAAGCGATATTGCTTAGTATGGTAGGTAAGGATATTGTGCCAAATTGTGTAAGCTTTACTATTTTGATTGACATTCATTGTAAAAAGAAGGAAATATTGCTGAAGCGATGAGGGTTTTACGTGATATGGAGAAGAAGGGTGTACAGCCTAATGTTGTTACTTATAATGCTCTTATAGACGGGTATTGCAAAAAAGGGAAAATGAAGGAAGCTTGCGAGATTAAAGATGTTATGGAAAAGAAAAGGATAGTACCGGATGTGTATACTTATACGTCGCTTATGCATGGAATTTCATAGTTGGGAATGTAGACAACGGTTTGAAACTGTTCCAGGAGATGGTGGCAAGGAGTTTGTCACCAAATTTAGTTACTTACAGTATGATGATTTCAAATTTGTCTAAAGAAGGGGAGATCTGATGAGGCTTTCCGATTGTACGACGAAATGAAAATTGTGGGTCTAGTGCCTGATGATGCTCTATACACCACCCTGGTTGGTAGTCTTCACAATGAGGTGCCAAGAAACTCTTAACTAAGGAAGAAGATAGGCACTTTTGTTTAATTTTTCAATAGCAATTGCCAAGAAACTATTATCCTTCATTCCTGATAAGATTGGAAGTATTGTTGGCTTGTAAAAGCATGGGTAAAGTGTATGAATGAGACATGGTAGTAGTTTTCAACTAAAAATGGCATGATTGAATCTGGCTCATCTTTCTGAGCAATTAGATACCATCTAGCTAGTGAGACCCAGAAAATGAAATGCTGCACCAGAAAACAGGATACTGGTTTGTTTGTTTTTATCTGGGATACTAAAGTTACATGTGACTTGGAGTGTGCAAGCGTTGTTCCTCTTGGTGGATATGAAAGAGCTTGGTAGTTTGGTACGCCACAACCTAAGTTTGGCAAGTTCCAGACGAGGGGATTTGGATTTACTATCATTTCACTGCTGAAGGGGTTACAAGGTGAGCTTCAAATCTTACTCCTATCCTTAATATGCTTGCCGAGGAAATATGGTATGGAAGAGACTCGGGTACAAGATTTGGTGAAGGAACTGCAGAAACTATCTCAGAGTGTGGAAGTTTGATGTTGTTAATAATGATTTTCCTTGTACCAAGTTTTTGCGTTAGGATTGTTAGCAGGTTTGTTGATCTTAAGATAGCAAGTACCCTATTTCTATTCGTTTCTGCACGCCCATTATGTGAACAGGTTTTCACTTCAGCTGTTGATGATTGGAGTCCAAATCTGTTCACACTCCTCTAACGATTGTATATTTCACATATTCTTCTGATTGGTTGATTATTTAACGGATAGCCCTATTACCCTCTATGTTTAGAATCACGACCCTCGTTACATAACATAGAATTAAATCAAGGGCATGATTAAAATGTGAAATATACACTCGTTAAGGAGTGTGACGGTCGCACTCGAATTATTGCATTTGCATACTTCTCACCCAATTGGTTGCCACGTGGCCCCAAACACAATGTGGCACGGTATCACTCCGATAACACCCTGTTGGGTTCGCGGAAATAAAGGCCTGATAATCCAGTCCCAAACCAAACGTGTCTTTCAAAAATAAAAATTAATCGAAACTAAATTGATCGATGAATGAGTTAAATGACCAGCTTTCGTTCACATTTCTAACATTCACCTATAGCTCTTAAAGACCAGAGCACCCGTTTCTCTCTCTTCGTTTTTATGCAATTTCATGGCGAAATCTTTCTTATCCGAGTATACCGAAGGACCGCTTTGGGGGAGTAGATCGATCATGAGCATGGGGATGTGACCGAGAAACCCGTTTAAGGAATGAGTCTTTGAAAGGCGAGATTTTCTTTCTTTTTTTAATTTTTCCGTGTTTAGGGTTGACCTTTTCTTTGTTGCTATTTAGTGATTCCGCTTGGATTTTCTTCTAGGTCTCAGTTCCATTTTTACGTTTAATCATGATCCTAGTATGTTTGATTAGGTTTTTGTTTTATTCAATTTGCTAATTTTGGATTTAAGAACTAGGGTTGCAAATGAGGGTATTTTATATAGGTCGGTTTTTAATTTGTTTCAAGGGTTCTTAATTTTGTTTGTAGAACTAAGCCTTTTCTCTCCCTCTTTGTTCTCTCTTCTCTCTGTTTTATGAATTGGTACTTGCTGTTAGGCCTGTGGTTTCCATTTGATGTGATATTTGCTCCCTTCCTGAGATGGGATTGTCTTGATCCGTTTGATTGATGGATTATTGGTGCTCAATCCATGAATTATATGTTCCTTTTGGTTTTCTTATTAAAGTGCAATTAAGAATTTAACTTTATTTCCCACTCTTGAATAGTTGAATTTCATCTAAAAAATGGAATAGTCTAAATTGTTTAATTATGTATAATTTAATTTGGGGTTGTGTAATTTCTCTGAAATTGTGGTAATGTTCAAATCGGAGTTATGTGAGTTCTTGATATAATCTAAAGATGTGTAATTTCGTTTGAAATTGTGAGATCAATTTTCAACTTAGTTTTGTGAATTTTGTTTGAGAAATTTAGTTTAGGTTTGAGTAAATTATTCTAATTTGTGGTACTAATCAATAAGAAATTATGTGATTAGTAGTTATAATCTTAGAATGTGTAACTTCTAAGAAGTTGTGATTGTGGTACTAATCATTTTGAAATCACAGTTTTCTAGGTGTAATCCAAGTTTATGTAACTTCCTAAGAAGTTTGATTATGGTGCTATTCCTTTGAATTGTTATGAGTTTACTAATTATATTTTAAGAATGCTATAACTTCTTATGAAGTAGTAATTAGATGTTCTCGCTTTGATGTTTTATGACTTGATTTGAAAAGCCATTTAGTTTCTACCAAACCCTTGAATTTGTCCTTTTGACTCCCAAATATCTCCCACGTTTGCTTTATTCCTTTTCTTGTACCTTGTTTGTGTTCTTTTGGCCTGTGTGATTTAGTGAATTTAATGTATTGTTTTGCATTGGACTTGTTTAGCTAGGCTTGGATTTTTGGGATTAGATTTTTTGTTTTTGGCCATGTCTTGGATATGATCAACCTTCTGTATAAAATTTTCTAGTAGTTCTCTTTTTTTTTTTTTAAGGGCTTGTTTTGTTTAGAGTTAAGAAATTTAGGATCTCTTTTTCTTTTGAGTATATCCCGATCTTGCGATTAATTTCGTAATTTGTACTTTTTTTTTTTTTTTTAGGATCCCATTATCTCAATCCTTCTCGCCGCCTCTTTTGTTTGTACCAAATATGAAAAATGCTACATCCCAAACCCTTGCTCTTCGATCTCGACTAACCCTGTGGTAAGTCCACTTCTAAATACCTTGGTCATACCAATTATCTCATTTAATTTTCCGTTCTATCCATGTTTACGTCATCCCGGATTAAGTACGTTTCATTTTCATTGTTTTAATTGTATTGGTTTAATTGTATCTCGGGCTTTAAAGCATCTAGTGTATCACTTTAATTGTCGTAATTCATTATATTCCTTATAACCGCTTCGTAATTTTGTTCATCTACCAAGAAAACCAAGTACCAACTAAGTATTACCATCAACACTACCGATAAAACCCAATAATTTTGTATGTATTACACCATGTTTCTTTGTAAGCCTTCTTCAAGGGTAAAAAGCCTGCTTCAACCTAATTTTACATTCCCTATTACACATCTTTTTCTCCCTTCTTGAACCAAGGCCCTCTTAATTACTACATATACTCCTCACACTGACTATTCTAGCTTGGAATTGTCAAGGAATAAACACTCCACCTTCTATTCAACACGTAAAAGGGCTGGTCTCTCTCCATAAACCTAACATTTTGTTCCTCTCCGAAACTCTTTCTAATGATCACCATATGAGAAGCTTATCCCAATCCTTATAATTCGATAATTACTTCTCTGTTCCAAAAATTGGAAGGCGAAGCGGATTATGCTTAATGTGGAAGAATAACCTAAATATCCAAATACTATTTCACTCACAAAATTACATCCATACAAAAGTTACACCACCACTCCCGAACAACCTTGGCTCGCACAGTGTTTATGGCCCACCACATCCTGGGATATAAGGAAAATACTTTGGCAAGATTTTCCAACAATCTTCAACAACATCAATCCTTCCATACCGTGGCTTTTGCTAGGATATTTTAACGACGTCTTAGATCAATTGAGAAAAAAGGAGGAAGACAAGTAACGATGCTCAATCTCAACCATTCCTCACCTTGATGGATCGATGGGTTTTATAGATCAGGATTCCGAGGAGACCCCTACACCTGGACAAACAACCAAATGGGGCAAGATAACATTCAAGAAAGATTGGACAGAGCCCTGCAACCCAACACTGGAGGACGGTGAATCGGCATGCGGCAGTTACTCATCTTCCTAGAATAACATCTGATCACGCACCAATATTACTGCAAGAGAAAGCAATAGATTGGCAGGCAACAAAAAACTACAAATTTGAACACTTATGGCTCTCTCATCCCCAACTCAAGCAAGTGGTTGAATAGGCTTGGGAGCAACAACAAGATAGTGAACCTACCTCGACCTCCAACTCAAACTCATTACTTGGGACAAACTCTCATGGAATGGAACAGTAACTTTTGGTCATATACCAACTATGATCAAAAAATCGACAACCAAGATAAAACACACTCAACATCAATGTGCAGCCCAATCGGGATCCGACCAGAATATTGGTCGCATTAAGAAAAATCTAATAATAGCTCATGAAGAACTATTACAATGTCATGCGACATACTGGCAACGACGATCAATAATTTGAATGGCTACAATCAGGTAATCTCAACACAACCTTCTTCCACACTAAATCTACAATACACATAGCCTGTAACAACATACAACAACTACAAGACTCACAAAACAATTGGATTAACAAAAAAGAAGACGTTGTTCAGCTCATTCTAGATCACTTCTCTCAACAATATACAACACCATCTACAGTAATAGATGAAGATCTCTTTACAAATATCAGATCAAGATTAACTCCCAGAAAATCGGAACTACTTACAAAGGAAGTAACTACAGCAGAAATCAAACAAGCCCTCTTCTCCATAAACTCTGAAAGTGCACCGGGTCCAGACGGATATACAAGTAAGTTTTTCAAGGTTTTCTGGGAAACAACTCACCCCAACTGATAGCAATGGTTAGAAGTTTTTTTTATAACTTAAATATGCATCCTCTCATGAATCACACGAACATAACACTAATACCTAAAGTCGACCATCCGTCAAAACCTTCACAGTTCAGACCCATAGGACTCTGTAACGTCACATATAAAATCATATCAAAAATCTTGGTCAACCGAATTAGACCCATTTTACCCTTTATATTAAGCTCTTACCAAAGTGCTTTTGTACCACAAAGATCAATACATGACAATATAGCAATAGCCGGAGAACTCTTCCACCATATCGTAACCTCGAACCTAACTAAAGATCCAAAAATAGCTCTCAAACTAGACATCCGCTAAAGCTAATGATAGCTTAGATTTGGGATTCATCAAAACCTCATTTACAAAACTTGGATTTCCACCGGCATTTATAAACTACATTATGTTATGCATCGCAACAGTTACATACTCGATAAAAATAAATGGTACACCCCATGGATACATCAATCCAAATAGAGGTATAAGACAAGGAGACCCACTTTTCCTCCTATATTTTCATCATATGTCTTTGAAATCCTATCTACAAACCTAGGAAACCTTCAAAACCAAAAATTAGTTCAAGGCCTTAACATATCAAATAAAGCACCGCCAATTCTTCACTTAATGTATGCGGATGATTTACTAATCACATACAAAGCTTCAAATCAGAGTAATCAACACCTTAAAAATATCCTCCACTCATATAGCACCTTCCACGGCCAGTAATTAACACTACCAAATCGCAATCATCCATCACCCAAACCTAGACCCGATCTAGATAAATGATCTTCAACATTTCTTCAATATGGCAACCACATCAAAACCTCCAATCCATCTAGGAGTTCAGTTCAAACATGGAAGGGCATCCAATCAAACCTTCGCACCTCTTCTTACAAAGATTAGCCCGAAAAGCTAAAGGATGGATGACAAAATGCCTAACTCCGCCTAAGACTCACGCTAATCAAAACATCCCTAATAACCACAGCAAATCATATCATGCAAACACAAAACCTACCTAGCAATATACACAAACAAATAGATCGTATCACCAGAGATTTTTTCTGGGGACACGACTCAACTACCAAAAAAACTACACCCTATAGGATGGGATAAAGTAACAAAACCATTATCCGAAGGAGGATTAGGAATAAGGAAGAGTAGTGATCATAATAAAGCGTTACTCATGAATAGAATCCGGAATCTTCATGAACAACCTAATTCTATCTCGCGGAAGTATCTTGATGCAAAATATCTTAACCAACAACCAATACTACAACGCATTGATTCTATACCCTCCTCCTCCTGATCCTCGTGGAGACAACTAGCGGAAATTGTACCAACCATGCAGCATCTAATATTCCATCGTATTGGAAATGGATTATCAACTCCAATAGAAGCCAATTGGATTCGACACTCACCAAATGTAAACCCAACACAATGCTACCCAATCCGATTGCAGAGATATCATCGACCCAATAACACACACATGGAATCATGAAAAATTAAGCACCCTTCCCAATCCTATAATCCAAAAAATAATAAACATCCACCTACCCCAAAATGGCCCTCAAGATAAAATTATCTGGCCACACTCAAAACTGAAGCTACACTACTCAACGGGATATAAATGTCTAAACCAAGGTCAACCAACACACACCCCACGCGCCTACCAAATTTATATGGACCTTACCATGTCCACCAAAAATTCGGCTTTTCTTGTGGAAAGCCATCAATGAAGGATTACCAAGCTTCTCCCTCCTACACCACATCCATTTGACCAACTCAGACATATGCCCAAGATGCAACACCAATCCGTAATTAGCAAGTCACATTCTAATTCTTCGTCCAACGACAACTAATTCACCTGAACAACTTATTTAATCAATCTACAAATTCATCAAACTCTAATCCCCTCCAAGCTTTCACCTTAAGACAAAACACAACCATTTCCCAAATCCTTCAACAACCTGCATCGACATCTTGTTGTTTTCTTTTCTGGACTTTATGGCTGGCTAGGAATGAGCTAATATACCAACAAAAGCAAACAACTTCGGAAGAAATCCTAGCCTGGGCACAAAAACCGCAACAAGAATACTACCGGGCCACCAATTCTTCCAGGAGATACACCAACATTTAATCACCCAATAAGAGATAAGGGATTATCCACAATATTAGTACGATGGATAATGCCAAACATCAACTAGATCAAATTAACTGAGATGGAGCATCCGAGGCCACCCGTGATTTGTGTGAGCAGGATTCATCTCTGGGATTCGTGACGCACGAACTCTGTTAGTCTAGCTCAACCGCTGGGAATTATGACTGCTTTAACTGCGGAAACATGGGCGATTCTTTTAGCTACAAGAACAACAACAAAAAGACTATGGCCAAAAGTTATCTTTGAAACCGACTCAGAAAACCTACTGCGTTTCATCACCTCATCTACCTCTCCACCTTGGCACATAGCAGGAATGATTGAAGAAATAAAAATGAGATTCCAACAGATCTCACATGAGGTCATCCAAAGACAACCACAGTAGAAGAAACCAGCAAATGGACGGATTGGCCAATCACGCTATAGATGGAATTCAAGAAACTCATCAACCAAAATATGGGACCAGCAATCCCATTTTTTATTACTCAAATCTTATTTTTCTCGACTTAGTGGGTATCACATACCCACGAAAAATTGTAAACTAATTTCTTTTAATAAATTTCATGCTTCAAAAAAAAAAACCTTTTGAGATACATTCGTTCTTAAACACAGAATTTGGAATCATACGGCAATTTGGTCACATTTTTTATTCAACTCAAATTATCCCGAGTTGAAGTGACAAGTGTCCGTGCTAGTTGTTCCGATCTCCCCCATGAATCAAGAGTTTTCCCTAGTACTTTACAGTGAGAGAGAGCGGGAAGAGGAAAATGAAACTCCCGCCAATCTTGGGTATGGGCTTTAGAGACAACAAATGAACTTTTATTCTTGGTATCCCGGAACAAGTATCGGTGTACCGACAATGACGAGTTCCCTTTAGAATTTAGGTCATAGAACTTGACTTGTGGGCCGTTCTTCATTTCATCTTCCTTTATACTCAAAGGCCGCAAATCGGAGAATCAAATCTAACTTTCAATTAAAAAATATACAGAAACAAAGCAATGAGACGGACTTTACAAAAAACCGGTGCTTCTTCTTCTCTCTACTCGTGTCGCCAACATTCACCTTCTGCTAATCCGATCCCCAAACCAAACCCTAGTTTATCACTCCCTCACTCATCTTCTTCTTCTGCTCTATTCAACAGAGTTCCCTACAACAGAGTTTTTGTTAGCAAAACTCATGTTCACCCATATTACTTTTATTGCGACACTGAGGATTTTAAAGAGATGTTAATTGAGTACAAGAGTGGTAACAGGAAAATGTATCCATATATATTCGAAGCTTTGACAGCTAGGCATTCTGAACATGGAGAAGATGACAAGAAGCTTATGAAAGAGCTTGGAGTTCTATCACAAGGTGATGATAAGAAGGAAGTTCATCGCGAGAATTGCGCCCGTCGTGATGAGGGTAATTTTCACTTCAATTAAAATTGCTTTGGATTGTTAAATTTGTATTATTTGTTACAGTAGCAAGTAAGTAAACTGATTCGAACATTTTTTTATCTATAGATGCAACTCATAATAATAATAAGATTTTTTTTTAACATTTTTTTTTTGTTAAATTAAGATGCAACTCATAATAATATGATAGAGTATCAATCAATTTATCCATAACATAGCACTAGGTAATTCATCCATCCATTGATAATTGATAGCAACAACAAAAAGCAGCAGCAGTATTTACACGATGAACTTGTAAAGTGTCAAAAGGGGTGAAGTTTGAGAAGTAGATCATTTTTTCAAAAAAGCACATTTTTTCCTCTTCCATTTTTTTTTGTAGACTTTTGTTTGATACAGTGCCATATAATTTCCTCCCATCACCAAGACTTGCATATAAATACGAGTCACAACACTTACTAGCTAGTTTAAGTGTTTGAGTCGAAATGTTGATTCATTTTGACTTCACACATTGGATGTATGTGCCAAGTGAATGTAGTTGTTATTATTAGATCTTTGATTACTTGGTTTGCGTCCTGAGCAAATTCTTAAAAATCTAAAAGTAACATGGCGTAAGAATTCCTATTGAACCTGATAATGGGATCAGGGTTGTATAATTCTTTGCTCTAGACCTGAATTTTTTTTAAGGGTAGATGCTAGCTTCTGGCTACTTGGACACCCTAGGCACATAAATATAATGCCTTACTTGATCTGCTCTTACAGGTGTACACAAAGAGAAGAAATGATCATGTTGATTTTTTCCTTTTTATCACCTGTTTTATGCTTTGTTGAATATTTTATTCTATTAAATTTTGGTTCTTATTAGTTTTATATCATGATTTACTGCAGGAGAAAGGAAAGAAGTGAAGTCAACCACGGGGTAATTTTGACCTACTGCATTCCTTTCTAACTGTTTATTGTTATGGTGTCTTTATGTTTGCCTAGCCACCACGTAAAGTTTCATATGTTGTTTCTACTTATTATTATTGTTATGGTGTCTTCATGAGGCAAGTTTTTTTCTTCTTATGATGTCTTTTCTCCTCTTTTAGCTGTTACTGGTGATTCTAGGGCGTTCAGTCGACTAGTTGCTAGTACTATTAGTATTGTTATAACTGAGAATAAGTTATTTTCTTCAAGGTTTATGATAAAGGAGCGTGTGGGGGGCTGGCCTCCTAATCCGTATGGGATCAGGTATTGTTTTACTCACTGCTTGGCTATTGTATCATTACTTATTATGAGTATAATACGAGGGAGAATCCGTTGACACAATTTTCTAATGAATTGTTGGTTAATATTTTGTTAGTATATTCCTCTTGTAACGTTTTTCATTCTCATCTAAAATAGTGCATTTTAAGATGCCAAACCTCACAATCGACCAATTTTAATTTCACCCGTTAAACTTTGAAGGCTGATCTTTGAAGGCTGATTTTTAAAGTGGTAAATGTTGGTGTTATACGTCTTGGATTGTGCTCATTTTTTTTGTAGAAATGTAGAAGAATATAATAGCTATAAACTTGTTGTTGTGTGATATGGGTGCTGAAATTGTGAGATAGTAAACATGTTAATGATTTATAATGATAATTAAAAAGCAAAACATTTTTTTTCTTCTTAATTGTAGTGGTCTGGATTTCTTCTTCTTCGGCAGGACAGGCGGTAAAGTAACTTATGCACTCGGCAGACCAGGTCATTATCTGTGGTAATAATATGATTAAAGAGGACTAACATGAAGCAGAATTTCATCATAGTATGTGTGTTTACGATCTTTAACTTATGTCTGTCTTTTTGCATGTAAGATAATGGGATGTGTTGACAATATCTATTAGAGTCCCGAAACATTTCCTATGAGTTCTTAATGTGACACTGGTTATATGTTGGTACTTATGTTGGTGTTTAGAAGGGTATGCTTATTTGCATGAATATCCTGGTCTATTTGCTACCCACTTTTCACAACTAAGTTGGCTCTTTTGGTATGAGACGAAGAACATGCATGTTATTGCTCACCAAATAACAGCTAGGAAACAACGTCTAAGTTTACTACTTCTTGATTCCGGTTCTTGTCCCTTACTTCGATTTGAGCTTGCACTATATCTATCACTACCTGCTGTCCTTTAATCTGGACCAAATAGAGGAAATGTTCAAGGAGCTAAACCCCCTTAAGGAAAACCACGAGGACTCATCATTACAGGAGGGAATCCGTGAACCCTGGTAATGGTCTTGCCCCACAACCTAGGTTCATTTTTTAGGACCACAACATCCCTCTTCTTCTTCTGTACCCATGCCTGTTGCAAAAGCTTGGTTGGACCTCTCATGCATGGAAATTTGACTTTTCACAAGTCATTCAGTTTTCTTTTGTATCGCATGCACCTTTGTATTGATTCTCATGGGGAGGCATATATTTAGACAACATCGAGGTAAAATGTTGTATCATACCATTAAGTCACTATCTGGTTCAAAATAAAGCCAGGAAGCTGGCTGCTCACGGTAGAAGTCTCTTGCTCGATCCTGGCAGTCTCGACTGATTTGCCGTATAGCCAGACAAGAAACAATAAGAAAAGAAAGAAATTTTGAGCGTAGAGATTCAGAGGCATAAACATGACATTTCAAATAAGAATCAGCACACGATGAATAATTTTTTTTTGATCGATAAATAAATAAAAACTATGAGTTAACTACATTCCGCTTAGTGTACTAGTGTGTCCAAATGGCATAATACATGTGATAAAGATCATTTTGTTGATCTGTAAAAATAGACTTCAAGTAACACCTTGTGAAAAGAAATCATTTTCTGTCGATACCTAGACTTCAACCAGGAACCAAACAAATCATAAAGCAACCAACACTGAACTGTACCTGTACCCAAGTATTTCCACACGGAGATTACAACCACCACCCAGGGACTTCTGAGGTAACATCTGCAGAAACCATTAAGGGGATTGTCTGCTGAGCAATTTTGAACTTCAACTTCGAATTGTTGCCTATGAATTTGAGCCATGTTGATCTTTAATTAATGTCTGTGTTTCTGCATGTCAGATAATGGGATGTGCTGAGAATATCCATTAGAGTCCCAAGACATTTCCTATGTTGGGACACTGGTTATATGTTGGTATTTAGCTAGACGGGTTTTCTGCCCTCATTTGATTGGGGGCCAAAAATATTAATAGGGGGCCTTGACATTTTATTTGCACCCCAAATTTTTCAGGGGCGTATTAATCCGATTATGAAAGTACTATTATACCCTTCACTAAAAATAAATCTTAAAAACCTATTAACCCTTAATCCTAAGCCCAATTCATTTCCAGTTCTAAACAAAAAGATCACTCCCTCCCCTCTCAGTCTCTCGACTCTTCTCTTCTCCTCTATTAACGACTCCAAGAAAAAAAAAAAAAAAATTCACCCGAAAAATTGATTCTGATAGAAAGGGTCGTCAATTCGACAAGCCTAATCCCTAACGATTTTTCATATGCATATAGAGATGGCAAAAAATCGTTAGGGTATATGATGATCAAGATAACGACCCTATTTTCGGTTTTCATATTTTTACCCTAGATTAGAGTCGTTAACATAATATAGAAACCTATGACGATCCTCTATGGACGACCCTTTTTAAAGGTCAACGACCTAGGTGAAAAACAAACGGCCTCTCGGTCCCCAAAATTTTCGAAGTCGTCTTGGTATAGACACAAAATAACGACTCTTTGTGACCCAAGCTAAGAGTCGTCGGGGGGTATATCATATTACCCCGACGATTTTTCATAACCTGGAAAAGTTGCGGGTTTGAGTCGTCATTTTTGGTGTCAATACATTGACGACTTTATAGAGTCGTTAGGGTATACTCCTCGACATTGACGACTCTTTCTCTGTGTTGTGACATATATCCAATCCATCGGAGAATTTAAGATAATCTTTACCATCAACACAATCATCTTTGTTACTTGAACCTTCTCCAACATCATTTCCCCTACTTGAATTACTCATTTCTAAAAACCCCAAGTTTTCCTCTAAAACCCCCCACTAAAAAAAAAAAATAAATAAATAAAAATAAATAAATAACTGTTTTTTATCTAACATAATCTAACCACACTAATTAAATTAACTTTATTAAGTTTTAATACTAATCATTCAGGGGTAGTTTAGGTATTTAGAACAAAATTTGTTAAAGGGTGATCCAAATTAGGTTTGGGTGACCTTTTTTGTCCTCTAGTGGGAGGCCCCCAATTAATATCTTTGCCCCCAATCAAATTAGGTTTTCTGCCGTTTCAAGTTTCAACTAGATTGACTCTCATTGCTTTTTCCTCCTCGAGTTTTGTTTCTGCAACAACAGAAATTGTCTAAAGCAAAAACATATTATCCAGTCAGATCTGATTTGGCACATCTTTTTGTTTTCTTTTGTATCGTATGCACCTTTGTATTCATTTCCAAGATATTTCAACCAGAAAAAAAAAAAAAAAAAAAAAAAATCCAAACCAGTCCACTATGTCAGAAATCTCTGTGATTTATGTCAATGGCCTAACTTGGGACCTAGGGATAAATTATCGAAGGCCTTATGACGCTGAAATAGCTGAACTCACTCAAGCCCTTGCCTTACTGGATCTTGTGTCTTTAAACCCTTGACCCTTCGGAGGAAGATACTTTGCTGTGCACAGGAACAAAGTCATGTGGACAGGAACAAAGTCATGGGATTTTAGCGTGAAAGTTTTCTTATGATCTCCAGCTCGAGCATAAAGCTGGGATTGTGAACTTCCCGGAAAAGAAAATCTGCATAAAGTGTGCATTTTTCTTAGGTTAAGCTGTGTTAGAAAGGCTCCCCACCTTGCACAACTTGCAAATATGAGGTGCAGCTAATGTGCATAAATTTTGTGATAACTCTCTTGATCATATCTTCATCGAGTGTCCTTTGGCGCTGGAAAGACGCCTGTCATTCGTACGAAGAGTTTTCTATCTTCTCAGTTTGCCTTGGTTGTTCGGCTTATCTTTCAGCCCATTCGGTGGAATGGAGTGTTATGTGAATACATATGTTGCCCGTCTCCTAACGCAAACAGGACAAAAACCTTTCGGAATTCAAAAGTTTGAACCGCCTAAGAAACAGGTCCCTCGCAGCAGTCTATGACATCCAAATCAACATCCTCCAATCCTGATTCAGATCATCCCATCCATGGCCAATCCCATGATCAATAGCTTAGTGGTACTTCAACTTGTAAATAAATTAGGTAGAAGAACGCCACTCTGCGAGTTAATGTACATGTGCATGTTCGAATTTTTTAAAAAAATTAATAGTATGATCGTCAGAAATCTGGTAATGAGTTGAAAGGCAACAAAAATTTAAGCAAGATCAATCCCAGTCACCAATGAAAGTCAGTAATGTGACCATTCTTACAGATATTTCTCACTGGTTTCAGTTTCCACATGCAGCTGACAGTTTAACTACAAGATACACAAGTTAACTAAACAGTAGCCTTCATGGAAGAACACAAGTAAAGGAAAATGGAAAATTTTAGCATCCATAAAAGTAGCCTTCATGGAAGCATTCTAGTTACATATTTTAATCTCACACAAGGAAGAAAATCAATATAAAACCTAAATGTGTTTATTGTTCTTGCAACTGAAAAAAAAAATTAATATTACAAGCTAGCTTTCAGGAAACACCAGTAGCAAGTTCGTCCACTCGCGAAATCCATGCTATGATCAGCCCACTCTTCATGTCTCAAAGTTTTATCATGGACTGAAATAAAACAAAGAAAGAGAATGAGTAATACATCAAACCTTTCGCAGCAAAAGAAGTACAGCTTTGCATAACAAGATTTCGGCAACAAAGATCAAAAAGATAGGCTCTATTGGGTGAAAAGCAGCAGTTCATGACGAAATATAACAAATTGAGGTATACCTGCGGCTGGGTGAACGAGATTTAGAGGGACTCTGACCATTAACTCCTGGACTTGGTGACCTTCTATTCGATACATAGTCCCTTGCATCACGCGAGGACCTTGGTGGACTATGACCCTTAGCCTCAGGGCTAGGTGACCTCTGATCTGGTCTGTAGTCCTTCTCTTCATGAGATCTTGATCGACTTCGAACTTTGGCTGGTGGAGGGCTAAGTGACCTTCGGTCAGATCCATAGTCCCTCTCATCCCGTGGAGGAGGTGACCTTGAGATGGGACGTCTTGGCGACTTGGAGATGGAACGTCTTGGCGACTTGGAGATGGAACGTCTTGACGACTTGGAGACGGGACGTCTTGGTGACTTGGAGATGGACCGTCCAGGTGACCTTGAGATAGGACGTCTTGGTGACCTTGAGATGGACCGCCCGGGTGACCTTGAAATGGGACGTCTTGGAGAATAGTCATCTCTCGAACCACGATCCCTGCCTCTGCAATTTATCACAGTACCACAATTCAGTACACTTATACAAACATGGTTGTTTCCTCTTTCAAGAGTACAAGCATACAAAGCACCACGTAGTTACAGCAGAGTAAGCATGTCTTTAAAATCAAATATCGAACTAACACCAAGGAGAGCTGTATCCAGTGTTTTAAATGAGGTCAGAGATGTACGATCTCCTTTCATGAACAGAGAATAATTCAAGTCAAAACATAAAGAGATACAAACACAACAATGAAAAAAAAATCAGACGACGCAAACATGATGTATGGAGAGTACTGCATCAAACCGAAACTCCCTTATTCCCTGTGGGAAGGTTAAGTTATTAAAGTCCCTGTCTGGAAGATGAGTGTAAGAAAAATCACCTTTACCTGCAGCGACAATTATCTGGAAAAAAAAATGGGATTCTTGATCCACAAAATCTTCAAGCTATTCTCTAGAACTGGGAACTGGTTCCTCAGCACCCCATCACTCCAATTATCTCTTACCCATTTCTCTAAAGACCACTATCTTTCTTTTTCTTTTGAAGGTAACATGGATAACTCAGCAGAAGACTCCTATCTCTAGCAGTAAAGGACTTTGATGGGCTCCAGCTTTATGACACCTCTTTTAACAAACTATAAGGCTCTAGAATATTTCTTAACTGAACATTAAGCAAAAACCACAACCAAACTTTAAAATGTATAAGAAAAAAAAAAAAAATGAATCCTCTACTCTGATTATAATCTATCTAGCAAAACCATAATAACCTGGTTTAGAGACCGAAAAATGGAAAGCCACAAATGATTCTTTAGTTACAGTTGATGCTTCTCGGGTGGCTTTAATTGTCATTGATTAGTAAGCAAGAGCCACTTTTTTTGTATCTTTTTTTCTTTAGTCTTTACAAACCCATGAAATCTTTATGTCTCTAATCACTTTAAAGATCTGCATGAACAATACCACCACCAAATATTATTCAAAATTTCAGATTCAATACAAGCTGCACGTAGCAAAGAATCAGAGATATGGATGGCTATCAGACAGAAGGCCTTCCCTTCTGTTAAATGTTTATGGTGCAAGAGATCTGCGAACTATATTAATAACAATAGACAGAGCGTGTGGAAGAAATATCAGCAGGGCAAATGAGGTTCAACACATTTACATCAGGCCTTGGAATAGGGAAAAGGGGCTAATCACAAATTATATTGAGTGTAAATTTAAAGTCAATGTAGCAATTAAGTGTGTTGCTTTGGAATACCAAACCTCGAGCTTATTGTAGAACAATCTTGCAGTAATTAGCAGATGTGGCAACAGAACAAGATAGAAATTCTAGACCAAATTTTCTAGAGGGCCCACATGGTAAGTAAGTGAATAAATCACCACAAAAAGGAAGCACAAACCTTGATTCACGTCTAGCAGGTGAAGGGGATCTTGAATAGGCTGCAAAAAGGAGATTGAAAAGTAGATTTATTTCATTTTATATGCTTATCAACAAGAAATAGACACAAACAAACGCATCTTCTTTTCATGAAATATGAAAGAACATGTATATAGCTACTAAATATTATGTAGAAATAAGATATTGAACTAACAGCGGTTGCGACGTCTTGGGGACCTTGGTGGTGATCGCCTTCTATATCCCCCTCCTCCATGTCGACCACTACTGCTACAAAATAGAAGGAGAATCAGCTACAACTGAGGAACTAACAGTAGAACAAAATTTTATTTAAACAGAAAACTGCAGGATGCAGAGAAAAGTACCTGACACGAGTGGTCTTGCGCATTTCTTGTGGAGTTTTTCTGTTTTCTTCAGCGTAGACAATTGTAATCTCTCGCCCACCAATGACTTGATGGTTCATTTGATGCTTGGCTTCAGCTGCATCATCAGCGTTTCGAAACTTAACAAATCCAAAGCCTCGAGGTTCTCTGCAGAACCATTTCAAGGAAGTTTTTAGATGTACCATATATTCCAAAATGAAATTTAAGGGACTGCTATGAAATTAAAGGGACTGCTAACTGTATTCTAATACTTCCGGTTTAAAAAAAATGTAAAAGTCGAAGAAGCCAATTACAGTCAAATAGTAATCTGATCATGTTCATTCGAAGGGACTATTTCTAGAAGACCTAGATAACCTTTTAAATAACACATACAAATATGAGAACTTACCCAGTGTAATAATTCTTAGGAAGATATACATCCTTGACAGGACCAAAACGTTCAAATGGGATCCGCAGATCTTCAACCCTGCACAGAAACCAAAATATAGTGGGTCCACCATCATGTGGAGCTACAAAATTACCTAGGGCGAGAAAAGCTGGTTCAAGCACAATATGAACACTAGGTGCCAGTAAAAAAATGAAAATTATAAAGTAGGTGTAGATCGAAATTGATAAGCAAGTAAAGTGAAGGTCGTGCAGAACCTTACAAAAAAAATGAGCACCACAAACTAAAAGGTAAATATTATCTCAAGGTATTTAAATTTGAATTCTGTCAGTGACAAAAAGAAGAAACATAGAAGCATACATTTCCTCTTCCAAAAATAAAGAAAATTGTCTACAGCGA
Organism: Papaver armeniacum; assembly: GCA_023531295.1. Taxonomy (NCBI): domain Eukaryota; kingdom Viridiplantae; phylum Streptophyta; class Magnoliopsida; order Ranunculales; family Papaveraceae; genus Papaver; species Papaver armeniacum. The sequence continues at coordinate 34,801 of JAJJWW010005106.1, forward strand.
CACTCATCAGACAAGTATATTCCTTCACTCCAAGGCGTATATGCCAGCCAACACAAGCATTCACAGATAAACGAGGCGATGAAGGGCAGTGTGTGAGCTCAATACAAACTGGCCTCAGGAGTACATCAGAATAATAAATTACAAATCACTCTTTTGGAGAAAAAACATAGTGGGGATTAATGAAAACTTAAACCAGCCAGAAAATAAACATTAAAAACAATATGATGATAATAATGGCGACCCAACCACAGGACAGTTAAAATCTAAGCTTCCTTTACTAGACATCACAATTTAGGAGGTGTTTTGATTTTCATCTGAAACTCACAAGACATATAAACTCAATCTACTGATTCAGGCTGTAAAAAATTTTCCAAACATGCTTTGTTCACTGATCATCACCTTTGATTTCTAAACAAAAATGCTAATAAGACACTTGAAGCTTAGAGACCAAATCACCCATATTTCTCAACACTAATCAAAATATCAGGAACCATCTGAATACTACTAAAAAACCTCTACTATATATCATCAATAGACCGAAAACATCCAAATCTATTCATACTTGATCAAAAATTTCAAGAACATAACAAAACCCCACTATCAAAATGTACTTGAAACCCTAACTCTATATCAACAGACAGGAAACACCCAAATCTCTTCATACTTAATCAAAATGTACTTAAAACCTCAATTCCATATCATCAACAGACAGAAAAAAAAAACCTAAATCAATTCATACTCGGTCAAATTTTCAAAAACCAAAGAGTATTGACACCCTAGCTCTATAACATCAATAGACATAAAAATACAGTAGAACCAGTGAAACCCTAACAATGAAAAGATAAGAGATAAGGAGATAGAGAAAGAGGTTTCACCTGGCATCAAGGGAGATGTTACGAATAAGTAAACCAGTAGGACCAGAAGAACGTCTACTGTCTCTATCTCTATCGCTTCCATAAGACCTGTGACTACTACTACCTCTGTGATAAGATTCTCTTGGTTCATCATCATAACCACGTTTACTACTGCGAGAAGAACGAGGAGGGGGAGGAAGAGGGCTTCTGCTCCGTTGAGGACTGTAACTTCTGCTTCTACTTCTGTATCTTCCCATCCTTTCTCAAGATTTTTCTTCAAGGGTTTTGGTTAATGGAGGAAGGGATTGAAAGAGTGAAAGAGAAACGAAACCCTAGAAATAAAAAACCAAAACCCCAACCACTGGCAAATATGAAGGGCTAGTTCCAACTCTTTCTACTCTATCGGTCTATCCATCTCTACACCACTATATAAGGGCAACCTTAATCTTTCAAATAGGGTTGCCCCAATGGTCGACCTTAATCCCGTGCGTTGTCTGAATATGGTCCTTCATGGAGGGGTAGGACAATTCACCTAATACTTGCCACTAATTATGCATGCTGCAAAAACGGTTGTAGTTTTTTTTAGGTGTTTGTCTACAATGACTAAAGTTGACCACTAAAGCGTTTTTAAGCTGCCAAAAGGTTTAGGTACTTATTTATTTTTAATAAGTGGGAATGTTATAAACACCCCTACTATCCATGGATCATGCAAATATACCCTTATCGATTATGTATATACCCCTCAGCATCCGGAAGGTAATCAATTTACTTATAAATCTCGTAAATACCCTTTTCATGTTAACAAAGAAATAGATTTAAACGAAAATCATTATTTCATATTACAGTTTCAGATCTAAATCGCCTCTCTCCTCTTCTATCATCCACCGCCATCACCACCTCCGCCATTACCACCACTTCTGCCATCAATGAAATCTTAACAATTAAACTTCATAGTTTCCATCAACAATTCATTTTCACTGATTTTAAGAGTTATTTCAATGTTAGTCGAAGGTCCAGTGATCGAGATAGAGATTTTGTTTTTTTCAATTTTGGTTTCTGGTAATATCGATTTGATTTGTTGATTTAGGTTGTTGATTTTCTGGTAATTATCGATTTGATTTGTTGCGTGTTTGGTTTAGTTGAAATTAAAATCGTTACCGATGGATCTGAAAAACTCTGACGTATCATCACTGCCTTCCCAATTTCGCCGCAACCACCACGATATTTAGTATTGAATCTACATTAATTTGATCAATTTTGTTTTAAAACTAATTTTTAGGTTTTCAATTTTCATGATATTTTGTAGATATCGTTGATTTTAATGTACAATTGGTGGATGTTATGGTTGTTGTTGTTGTTGTTGTAGTGGTTGATGATGTTGTAGTGGAGGTGATGGTGGTGGTGGTTGTGAAGGTGCTGGTGGTGGCTTTTGTTGGGGATGGTGGAATGAACAATGGGGATTGGCTTAATTTGTAACTATTTTGGTTTCTGAAGCAGATTTGGGGACTACAACATAGGGGATTTTGTATGTATCATTTACTTTTTGCTTGTTATTTTTTCAAACAACAACTAGGATGTTGGATCAAATAGTGTTTTTATTAGGTATCTGGATACTAGTTATACGTAATTTGCCCAATTTGATACCATCTTGGTAAGGATCGGGTTTGCTGATTGATCACATGGTGTATGACTGTTTCTGTGTTCTTTTATATATGTGTATTGGTTGCCATTGCACTTGATGTCCCTTTATTTATGTATTGGTTTTTGTCAATCTATTTTGGTTGGCATAGTTAGATGCATTCACTTGTTAATTAGATGCCAAAACATTCAAGGATGAACAAGATGCTCATTCACATGTTAGGTGACTGTAAGGTTCTGGTAACATGGTATATGACGTTGTTTTTTTGTGGGCATTTTCTTATGCACAATGGCCAATGAAAATGAAAGAAAAGTAAAACATAAAAAAGATCATACAATTTTGGTACCAACCGGAGAATCGGTATAGTTTTGTCGAATTTAGTTCGAGCTCTCTATATGGAAAAGTGTACTACATTTTCGTTAACTAACGTCATTGCAGGCCAATTACAGAGACAATAACATGGATCATTTTCTTGTGGAGTATACGAAAAAAAATATTTTATTTTATTGTAGAGTCGTGATCACTTTATTGCCTGCCTCATTGACGTGTCGTGCATCCAGAGGCTCTTATTTTTTGGGATCAGGTAACTCGTCGGAATAAATTCATGAGCATATGCCATGTTACGCTTGACGAGCCTGAAATGACCAATTTTATAGTAGGAACCTGCACGTACTTTTAGCATAATGATCAGTTTATTTATGAAAATGAAAATGTTTCGGTTTTTTGTTTCCATCTCTGAAGGTACGCTTCCATTTCTGAAGGTACCAATTTGATACCATTTTTGATGGTTAATGTTGTTGTTATTGATAAATTATGATGATATGGATTAATTTGTGCTAAGAAAGTTGTACAGTTGAGGACATATTTAATTAGGAAACATTATGCTAAGGAAATTGGTTAGGCCGTATTTAATCTAAGTTATTACGGATCTTAATAAAAAAATGTCTAGTTTAATGCTCGAAATGAAACCTTGTGTTCTGCATTTTATTTTATTTTGTTATGTTTGAAAAATTAGGTGGATAATTTAATAATTCTAGTGGAACTTCTGGTTAGTGCTGCTGTAACCTTGTCGTTTGGGGTTTACCTGGAAAGAGCTTGATCCTAGTCTTGAAGTATGTGTACCGGCTGTAAAGAGCTTGATCCTAGTCTTGAAGTATGTGTACCTACTATAATCTTGAACAAATCACAGTTCAGGGACTTAGGTAAATCGTTCTCTTCTTGGTAAATTTTCATTTTTTATGTTTAATTTCAGGTTGTCAAGAAGATAGTTTTGGGTTGTTTGTTGATTGTTGATTGACATGTTTGGTATGTATTACTATTTATCTGTCTATTGGATGTGATTTTGATATGTTGTTTTGTATTGACGAATCTGTGGTGCAATGGTAGCACAACTGACTATATGTCAGAAGATGTGTGTTCGACTCACGCCAGGTTCATTTAATTGTGTATATATTTTCTTTTTGGAGACAACTTGTGCTAGTTGCCTCCATATCCGAAGACAACTTGTGCTAGTTGCCTCCATATTTGGATACAACTTGAACAAGTTTCTTCTAGATTTGGAGACAACTTGGGCCAGTTGCTTTCACTTTTGAAGACAACTTTGGACTAGTTTCCTCCACATTTGAAGACAACTTGAGCTAGTTGCCTCAGATTCGGAAACAACTTGAGTTAGTTGTATCCATTTCTATTGAAGACAACTTGACCTAGTTGCCTCCACTTTCGAAACAACTTGAGCTAGTTGCCTCAGATCTGGAGACAACTTCATCAAGTTGACTCCACATTGTGGTGGCGGTGGCGGTGGCGATGACGGCGGCGGCGGTTACCAGTGGTGATGAAGGAAAGTGGTGGTGGTTGGAGGCGGCGGTGGTGGGTGGTGGTGGATGGCGGCGGTGGTTGACAGTGGTGGTGTTTGTTGGCGGTGGTGGACAGTAGTGGTGGTGGGAAGTAGAGGTAGCCTTTTTTTTTTTTAATAGTGCTCAGTGGTAGTGGTTTGTATATACACTAAACAAAAGAGGGTATTTTAGTACTGTATTAAACTTAGGGGTATAATTTAAGTTGGAAAGGGTATATTTCAATGGGCCGCATAGTAGGGGTATATAGATAATGTTCCCTACATATATATCAAACCAACTTCATTGCATAAAAACCACTACTTGTTGATTTTCAGGATGTCCCGGCCAAAATCTTCTAATTGAGTTTGTCGGTTTCTGATTGGCCCTTTCCCCATATGAAACGAATGAATCAATGAAAACTTGATTAAAACAGTGTAATACATTATAAATAAATTTGTCCCCATAATACGTTATATTGGATAATGAAAACTTGTGTTATTCTTATATGTTATAAAGATAAAACAGTATAATACGAAAAAGGAAAAACACAAGACACCAGAAAATTTGTTGACGAGGAAACCGCAAATGCAGAAAAACTCCTAGACCTAGTTCAGACACTAGCATACTACCAATTAACTTCGGTCTGGAATGTAGTTGAGCCCGAACTCAGTCTCCCACTGATTCAGGTACAGTCGTGCTCCTTACGCCTCTTGAATCCCAGTAGGACTCCTCGCAATTGATTCCCTTAGATGTTCTCACATACAACTAAGAGTTTCTTCAACTCAACTGAAGACTTTAAACAAAATCTGCCTCCCACAGATTAAGTCTATGATTGATTTCCTGATTTATGATCTAAACGGATGATCAGATCAAACGAAAGATCCAGGTGATGAAAATCGATAGCAACTTGACTGAAGTCTGGCTATCCTTAAAGTCCGGACTTATGCAACCCGAAGTGAATCCTATATTATTATTCACCTCACAAGTATAAAACTTGCGGAATCAATAAAGTTTGAGACAAAGAGAACTTTACTCGATTACTATTTGTCTTGTTCAAGTGATAAATCAACAATCGAAAAAGATCATGATACTCAAGTTATCAAGATAAAAGATAACTGGATCTGGCTTCACGAATCCCAATGAAGTCTTTGTAGTTGCTAAACCTAAAAGGGATTCTGGAGAGGATGAATCTAGATATAACTAGGACACACAAAAAGTAGTGTCTGGATTCAAAGATCCTAGTTGCCAAGAGTTCCCATTATATAGACTTCAAACCGTAGGTTGCTTTAGGTTTAAGTTAAGATAACTTTGGAATCAAGCAAACAATATTCACTGTTAGATGAAAGCTTTCAATCTTGTTAACATATGATGGTTAGGTAAACCGTAATCGAACCGTGTATAAAGATTATGCCCAACATGGTTAGCGAAACTAGCCGATTTGAACTTTAGAAGCTTAACACTCATTTTCATGTTCACTAAGACATTAATATTGAGTCACAATTATGTGATCAAACGAGTCTAGTGTTAATTAGAGAATTGATCAAATGAAAATCATTTCATATAAATAATTTAGTCGCAATTGAATCATAATCGACATAATTTGTAAATGTACAAAGTACAAATACTTAAACCGTTAGTGAGTCGGCTAAGTCAACAGTACGCTGACCGGTTTGCAAACTTAAAAGCAATTACCAAGTCCTGGAGACCACATAACTTTTTTAGTTCATGTACCGGTTTGCAAACTTATTAAAAATTCAAAGTTCCGAAGTCAACAGAACTTTTTCAGTTCACGTATCGGTTTGAAAACTTAAGATTTTTACCGAGTTCTGGAGTTCACATAACTTTTTCAGTTCATGTACCGGTTTGGATACTTAATTGGTTCTAGAACATAAAACTATATTGGCTCGCATACCGGTTTGAGCTTTAACCCGGTTCCTTTACCATAGTTCCAAAATGGTTTGTGTACGAATATACATACCTATCCGGATCGTGAAACAATTAGATTTTCCCATGATATGTATACATATCACACAAATCTGGAAGTCGATATATAGCTACTCCGTTACGTGTACAAGTACATGTAATACGGCTTCAGACTATAACAGTTTTCCCTGTTTGTAAGACTGATAACACTTTCTTGTATTCCGAATATAGTAGTTATATATTTCTCTAAATGAATTCGAAACATTCGTGAATAACATCAATGACACATATCACTGTTCTAGGCTATTTTCGAATGACACACTTGAGTCATTATTTGGTTCCGAACAATAAATTATTCTTCACCGAATTTGATCAAGTATTAAGCTTAGTCATTATATTTCGAGAAATTCGTAAACTAAATAATTAGTTCTCGACTCGAAATTCTTGTCTATGCAAGCTAGTCTAATTAGTTATGCAACAATCGTCTCAAGGATAGAAAAGTAAATGTAACTTGAGAATAGGCGGTTCAGTCTTCACTTACCTTTTGTTGATGAAGTTCTCCAAAAGCTTCAGTTGATCTTCTCCTTCAAACGGTAGAACACAAATGATGATTGGCTCGTTTCTCAACTACACTATCCTAGACCAAGACGTGACTAGTAAACTATAAATCATGATAAAGTTTTGACAACTAAAGTTGATAACAAGCTTGATAAGGAAACACTTGTGAGTTCGACCAAGCAATGTTCTAATAATGACGACAAGTGTCCAATTTTTGTCTAGCAACTATCTGGTCTGACGAAACTCTATTTCATGAGCGATACATTCTTGTTATGTCTTACTCTCGGTAATACCTTCAAAGAGAGATCAATTATCCCGCCCATTTCCTTGTAAGACTCTGAGGGACCGTTAGAGAGACGGTCTATCAATTGTAAGGAAGTGGGATTCTTCAACCACATGATCTACCTCATGTGGACTCTCTTTTCAATAGAGACAAATGTTATGTGTATGTAAAGCTTGATTTTTAAGGTACGTTTCAAAATTGGTTCTTTTACTTTTGATCATGAGGTATAAATCTTGAACATAACTTACATTTGAAACATAACTTACTTTTGAAATATAATTTTTTCAAGGATTTTTGTCATAGGATATAAATAATACATCATACCAGTTGAAGTATTTATTCCTAAGTCTTAAGAAATCAATACTTGCTCATATTAATGATGATAACCATAATAAATGGAAGGGATAGTGTACCTTAAACCTGTGATGGATAGATGAATGAAAGGATTAACAGATCCTAAGTAAAAGGAAACAAGGACAGGTATATTTGAAAAACATATCTTTATACTTTTTATATTTACTCTAATTAAACTAATTGGGTTGGTTTAGCTTAAGTAAAGCCTTATTATGTTTTAAGTCAAAAATTCCCATGTCGCAAGTTTTAAAACGTTGGATATAAAGTGATGTCTAGATAAGAATTCTTATATTAACTTTTTACAAATTTATACATCTATGAATCCCCACCTTATTCTTATATAATGCTTCACTTGGAAAAGATATACTGGTAATGTCAATAAGATTGTGTAAAAAAACACGTGTAAATGTAAATATGGTAAAAAAATATTTGTATGAAAATTTCCAAAGTCCCGTACATATGGAGGTTTTATCTAATGTAATAATCTTAACATTAATTCCACAACTTCCTATGATAAGCATGTTTACTTATATTCTTATCATGTCTCCACTTCAATAAGAAGATACATCCAAGAGAAAGCAAAAATATAGTAAACATGATATATACTTGTGTCAAGATTAGTTTTATCAATGAGAAGAGTTATGAAATCCACCACAATACTTCCTCAAGAAACTTGATATTAGAAAGGAAATTTGAGGAAAAGTTTGTGAATGTTATACATGATACTTGTTTTAAAGCTTCTCGGTTGGAAAGTATCTCGGATGGTCATGGTGAAACTTTTGATACTCTAACAAGAGACTTATATGTTAATATCATTGATGTATTCATGAAGTCTTGCGATTCAAAACCACGATAAGAGAGGAAATTATTAGTATTGACTGTCAAAAACTTCCTACGGGTAATTTCCTTTTCCAAGACCTCTTCGTGAAAGATCTTCAAGAGTAATATCTTTGATGAAACTTGTTGGAAATATTTTTGAATAGAAGTATTCGAATTTACTAACTAAGGATCTCTCCATTGCTTTACAAATTTTTGGTAAATTTGGCATTCTAATATTTGTCAAACTTTGATCAATAATTCCTATTAGAGACATGACTTTATCGAGATGGTATATTACTTAGAGATGAAGCAATAAACCTTGAAATTAATGGTCTTATTATCACCAAATGATTAACATTACCAAGAGTAACAAAAGTTTTAGGCTTCCTTGCTTGATTGGAAGGATTTATGGAGCTCACTTGCTCACTCCTATGATAATGTACTTGGGTACTCCTTCTCTTACTCTCAAATCTTATATTCACAAGATGGAAACCAGCAAAAAGAAGCACAAGAGAACTCATCCTTCTTCTTCTACTCCTTCGGGTTTATGTTCACAAGACGCTACTACTTTGAGTGTTTTTCATACAATTCTCAAAGGGAAACAAACAATTGAGAACAAGATAAAAAGTGTGCAACTTCAACTAACATCATTGCAACAAAATACATTGATCTTGAGGAAGAAATTGCTAAAATCCGTGCCACGTGGAGTGACTTTGAAGATGATAATGAAGTTGATGCTTATCTCCTTCGGTAATATCTTATTTCGTGTTTTCTAGTTAACTCCTTGTAAGGATTTATTCTTATTGTTATAAAGAGGAAAAACTAGTATCTTATAGTAGTATATTTTTGAAGCTTATTTTGATGATGATGCTTGCAATACTCGATTTTTATTGATTATATATTTTTTGTATTGTTTATTTTTCATGAGGTTGTTGTTTGTTTTATCATAAAAGTGTGATCAGATTAATGTATTCTCGTGATTTTTTCTTAAATTACGCTATTTCCTCTTTTTTGTTCATAACTGGCTAAATGAGGATTAAACTTATGTGAATCAAATCACAAAAGTTACACTCTTTATTTATAAAATGTAAGATTATTATTTTTAAAGCTCTATGCTCATAACTAGCATGGAGTGAGAAATGTATTGGATACAAATTTACTTGCAAATTTGTTAGTGTCCAAGAAAATATCTCTCTTGAATGGTGAAAGGCCACTTATGTTGTTCTCATTAAGAATGACATATAATACGGGAAAGTTCAACTTTGAATTTGTGCTTAATTATTATATCTTTGTGGGGAGTGCTGATGTGGGATTTTAGGACAGAATAACACCTATAAATATCTCTCATTGGAAAAGATGCTAAGTTGTGAAACTTAGTGGAATCATCTAAAAAGTATTTCATTATGACCCTACTCGAAACCCTTGGAAATATATGACAAAAATGGGCGAATTATTTAGTAGAAATCTACTAAGACATATTGTTAGAGCATTGCTCGGTTGAACTCACAAGTGTTGCTATATCAAGCTTGTTGTCAAAACTATATCTTGATTTCTAGTCTATAATTATTTAAGTCTCGGTCTAGGATAGAGGTAGTTGAGAAACGAACCAGTCATCATTTTCGTTCTACCGTTTGAAGGCGAAGATCAACCGAATCTTTTGGAGAACTTCATCAACAGAAGGTAAGTGAAGACTGAACCGCCTATTTCTCAAGTTATATTCACTTTTCTATCCTTGAGACTATTTTCATATAACTAATTAGACTAGCTTTCATAGACAATAATTTGAGTCGAGAACTAATTATTTAGTTTACGAATTTCTTGAAATATAATGACTAAGATTAATGAACATTTGTTCCTGATCAAATTCGGTGGAGAAAATTTTATTGTTCTGAACCAAATCATGATTCAGGTTTATCACTCGAAAATATCCTGGAACAGTGATAAGTGTCATTGATGCTATTCAGGAATATTTTGAATTAATTTAGAGAAACATAAAACTACTATATTCGGAATACAAGAAAGTGTTATTCGTCTTACAAACTGAGAAAATTGTTATATGTATGAAGCCGTATTACATGTATTTGTACACGTAGCGGAGTATCTATATATCAACTTTCAAATTTGTGTGATATACATATTCGTATGTAGATCATGGAAAATCTAATTATTTTGTGATTCAGATAGGTATGTGTATACGAATACAAACCATTTTAAGACTGTGGTAAGGGAACCGGGTTAAAATAATCAAACTGGTATACGAGCCAAAATAATTCTATGTTCTAGAACCAGTTAAGTACCCAAACTGGTACATGAACTGAAAAAGTTTTATGAACTCCATAAATCGGTGAAAAAAGTCTTAAGTTTGCAAACCGGTACGTGCGCTTCAAAAGTTTTGTCAACTTCGGAATTCGGTAATTTATTTTAAGTTTGCAAACCGGTCCGATACTGTGACTCAGCTGATTCACGAACTATCATGTACTTGTACTTTGTGCATTTACAATTCTATGTTGATTATGATTCAAGTGTAATTAAATTATTTCTATGAAATGATTTTCATTTGATCAATTCTCTAATTATCACTGGACTCATTTGATCACATAATTGTGACTCAAGATTAATGTCTTAGTGAACATGAACATGAGTGTAAAGCTTCTAAAGTTCAAATCGGCTAGTTACGGCTAACCATGTAGGACATAGTCTTTATACACGGTTCGGTTACGGTTTACCTAACCATAGTGTATATCTTGTATATGTGAATAAGATTCAAAGCTTTCATCTAACGGTGAATATTGTTTGCTTGGTTCCAAAGCTATCTTAGCTTATACCTAAAGCAACCTAGGCTTTGAAGTCTATATAAGGGGAACTCTTGGCAACTGGGATCTTTGAATCCTGACACTACTTTTTGGTGTGTCCTAGTTGTATCTAGAGTCGTCCTCTCCAGAAACCCTTTTAGGGTTTAGCGACTATAAAGACGTCATCGACAAGGTTCTCTTCGTCTCAGACTTTGTTGATTCCGCAAGTTTTATACTTGTGAGGTGAATAATAATCTAGGTTGTACTTCGGTTTGCATAAGTCCGGATTTTGAGGATAGCCAGATTTCGGTCAAGTTGCTATCGATTTTCATCACATGGATATTTCGTTTGATCTGATCATCCGTTTAGATCGTAAATCAGGAAATCAATCATAGGCTTATTCTGTAGGAGGCAAATTTGGTTTTGTTAGAGCACTGCTCGGTCGAACTCGCAAGTGTTGCTATCTCAAGCTTGTTGTCAAGTTTAGTTGCCAAAATTATAAGTCTTGATTTCTAGTCTACTTATAGCTAAGTCTCGGATTAGGATAGAAAGTGTAGTTGAGCATTAGACTTCACGATGTTCATCGATTGAAGACGAAGATACTAAGGGGATCTTGTAGAACTTCATCAACAAAAGGTATGTGGAGACTTGAACTCATCTATCACTCGAAATTCTATTTACTTTATCACCTATTTGAGACAAAAGTCGTATAACTATATAGACTTCAATTATACACATTTGATATTTCGAGCTGAGTTTAACTCGCTTACATATTTCTCGAAATATGTGTTGGTAAGCTTTCGCTTTAACCAAGTTCATCTTATATTCTTAACGGAAGTCAAAAGATGATAATGTGAAAATCGCCTGGTAACATCTTACATGATTTGTGTGAGACAATCATATGATGTAGACTCGGAATGTTTCGTCTTGATCATTCAATCCCTTAAAAATTGCTTTGAAGTTAATAGTTTATGTGAGATAGTTATTGTCGTCTTCCGAGAATGTTTCAATGGTTGAAATGAGAGTTTAGAACAATTGGATATAAGCACATTATGTGTACTTGCATATGTGTAATCCAAGTCCGAGAACCATGGTATGCATACCCGTATGCGTACTGTTTGGTTTAGTCAAGGTTCGGGAACTCAGTTGGCATACTGGTACGCGTACTGGCGTGAGGTTCAAGTTCCGGGACTTTACTGAGGTTGGTTGTATGCGTACCAGTTCACGTACTGGCAAACCCAAACTCGGTACGGCCACTAAGGTATGCGTACATGTTTGCATACTTGAGTGGGTTATGTTCTAAAATCGGTTTGTTCGCGAACTAATACATTTATATAATAAGTAATGCAATCTTTTGCAAACTGTGGCTATAATGTTCATGAATTGATTCGAGTGAATCAAAATCGATTTTTCTTCAATTGTGTCTTGTATACTTGTATGAGAATATAAACAATTGAACAACTCTAGAACTAGTTTCATTTGAACTAGTTATGGTTAAGATGGATAACTTCGGTTAACTATTGTTGAGCCAACAAAGGTGCACATGTTTAGGTATGGTTAATCATATCTAAATGAAGTCACTTTTCATTTGTGTGTAACAAGCTAAGTTCGATCTAACGGTTGAAAGATATTAGCTTGAGCCTAATCAGGTTTTCATCTAACGGTGGATATTGAATGCTTTGTTACCAAGGTAACATTGATTGCAAACCTTGATTTGAATTGAATACCATATAAAGTAGAACTCTAGCAACTGGGAAACCTAATCCCCACACCTCAGGTGTGATACTAGTTGTGACTAGAGTCGATTCTCCTTTAACCTTAAGTTTTTCTAAAAACCTGTAGGTTAACAACTTGAAGACTTCATTGAGATTGTGAAGCCAGATCCAACTATTTTATTTGTAGTTGCGTGTTATGATCTTGCTTTTTTCTATCGTGATTGAGTATTATCTTCTCTAAAATTAGTTCAAGGTTTAATCTCCGATAGGCAAGATAAAAAGTAGTCACAAACATCTTCGTCTCATCGTTTGTGATTCTACAATATCTTGTTTTGCTACCATACAATGGAGATTATTGTGAGGTGATTGATATTTTTAGGTTGTTCTTCGCGAATAAAAGTCTAGTATATCAATTGGTTCATGTTCACCTTGATTTATCAAAAGATGGAACAAAAACTCGTAGGTTTATTTGTAGGAGACATGTTTATCTATTTAATAGACTTTTATGTGTGAGGCCAGATTGGTTTATCAAGTCTTCGACTTTGGGTCGTAGAAACTCTTAGTTGTGGGTCAGATAAGCTAGTGGAATCAAGTGGGTAGAGTCCTGCTAGGATTCAGAGAGGTAAGGAGCGTAAATGTACCTTGATCAGTGTGAGATTGGTTAGGGATAAACTACATTCTAGTTCGAAGTTAACTTGGAGTAGCCTAGTGTCTGTAGCGGCTTAATACATTGTGGTGTTCAAATATGGACTAGGTCCCGGGGATTTTCTACATTTGCGGTTTCCTCGTTAACAAAACTTCTGGTGTCTGTGTTATTTATTTTCCGCATTATATTTGTTTATATAATTGAAATATCACAGGTTGGCGTAAGTTCAATCAATTGTGAATCCAACCTTTGGTTGTTGATTATATTGATTGACACTTGAACATTGGTCTTTGGTACCGTTCAAGTTGTTTCACATAATAATCAGGCTCACGGATTTCTATCTGTTTGATTTGCTGATTACATTGTGAAACAGAGATATAACTCTTTGATATACTTTTCTCAAGATTGAGTCTGAGTGTCTAGCTGATTCTCTTGAAAGTATATTGGAGTTAGTCCATACAGATTGCTAAGCGAAATATTGGGTGTGGTTGTTAGACCCCCACTTTTTCAGGTTAAAAATCTTCAATTGAGTTGAAGCAACTCTTAGTTGTGTGTGAGATCATCTGAGGGAATCAATTGCGCAGAGTCCTGTTGGGATTCAAGAGGCGTGAGGAGCGCGACTATACCGAATCGGTGGGAGAGCCGAGTGCGGGATCAACTACATTCCAGACCGAAGTTAATTGGTAGTAGGCTAGTGGTTGTAGCGGCTTAATACAGTTTGGTGTTCGATCTGGACTAGGTCCAGGGGTTTTCCTGCATTTGCGGTTTCCTCGTTAACAAAATCACTTGTGTATGTGTTATCTATTTTTCCGTATTACATTCTTTATCTTTATAATTGAAACACCACATGTTGTGCGTTTTATAAATCACAGTTTCTAGGTCCAACCTAGTTAGTTAGATAAGACTTGATTGATACTTGAACATTGGTCTTTGGTACCGTTCGAGTACTCTCTGTGTTGATTAGGTTCACAAACTTTTTTCTTTAAATGTTTTAATCTCAAAGAGAGAGAGATATATAACTCCAGGCACTTTCCTTGATTGACTTTTTACTCTCGGAGTTGGGTTGAGTTTGTCCATACAGATTGCCTACGAAAAAGTTGGTGGCATATTTTGGTACCCCTTGTGTTTTCACATATGACTTTACTGAACATTATCTAAGAGAGAGTGAAGTACTCATGCAAAGGTAAACTTCAATCTAACAAAAAGAGAGAGGTAAAATCTAAGAGGGAGAACATGTCCTCGTGGTATTTCTGTAAATTTTTGGTACAATGTACTTTGAAGTGGGTAAAAATATTGCATAGTGGCATAAGAACCATTGAGTATATTGAATATTAATTCTAAATTCTCTAACTTGAATATTCTCACAAGTTGTCATCAATCTACAAATCTTTAATAACAAGGTGCTGAACGAATACATGCAGAACCATGTAGGAGCTTACGAACAATTCAAGATTGTTGAGGATTCAATAAATCAAGAAGCTTTATGGAGATTGAGCTGAAAGTTGATTTATTTTTGAAATCCATATGTAATTGATAGTTTTTCACTAAAATTGAAAAAGAAGGGCTCGTTCAAACTCACAAGTTTTGATATGTTAAGCTTGTTTTCAAATTTGGTTGATCAAAACTATATCTTGGTTTATAGTCTACTAAGGTCAGTCTCCGACTACGAATAGAGCATGGTAGTTGAGTATCAGAACTGATAAATCGACCTTGAAAACTTAAGAATAGAGATACATCTACAATAACTTCATCAACAAAGGTATGTGAAGACTGACTATCTTATTTACTCATATGTTCTACCATTCTATCTACTGAGCCAATATCGCATGAATTTAGTGTTATGATGAATATTACAAAGAAGAAATTTCGAGTTCAAGCTAGTAGTTGATAAATCTCGAATTATAAACTCAAACAGTGAAGAACTTATTACATAACAGGTTGAGAAAAATTTACTGTTCAACAAATCGTTATTGCATAAGAAGTTCATATGAGACATCAAGTTAGTTTTATGTTCACGAACTGATTGACTTTAAGAGATTCCTGGACACTTTTTGCAACTTAACTACATGAACTGATTTTGACAGTTTGCGAACTTTTGGATACGAAAATTTTTATAACTCCAAGACGAAAATTTGTTCACAAACTGTTTTGGACAGTTCATGAAATGATTTGTTCACAAACTGTTTTTTGGTGCACAAAGCTTATATATTCATACGTGGGTGCACATTCTTATTTGTAATTCAAGGAAATTTTATATTGAGAAGCTAAGATTACTTGGTGTCAAAGTAATTCGTAAACGTGTAAACTAGTTCACCAACTCAGCTTTGATTGTAAGTTATCTATCCTTGTTTATCATTATAAATAGAGGACTCTCTGCAAACTATAATCTCAATCCTAAAACTTCGTGTCCTAGTTGTCTCTAAATTCTTCTTCTAAATGCCTAGGTTCCCTTATGAAACTGTATTAAGTTATGACTTTTGGAGTCTTCATTAAGATTTCCATGAAGCCCGATCAGACTATCTTTACCTGATAATTTGATACCGGGAATCTTATGTTGATCATTGTAATTCTTATCTATCTCAGACTTTGTAATTATATAATACAAGTTTTATATCTATTAGATTGATCTCGTGAGGTATAATCAATTAGGCATCTCTATAAAATTTTGAAGAGAGTAAGCGATCCCAATTGTTGAGGTTTGCTTGATATCTTTTTTTCCTTGAAGATCCCTCATAAGTAAACAAATTTGCATTATTATATATCTTTCTGCAAGAAATCAATAAGCTATCTGTTATAGGCAGCATAATTAAAATCGTCACTTCTGCCGAAGAAACTTCTATGATTGTAAAGGAAATCAACTAGGGGAATATGATTACATTGGATCCAGAGACGTAAGGAGCATGAATAAATTTGAATTGCTCTGAGGGTTTCGTCGGTCTCAACCATATTCCAGTCTGAAGTCCGATAGTATGTGCTAGTGTTTATAATGGCTTAATACAATAAGTTATTCAAACTGGACAAGGTCGCAGGGTTTTTCTACAAGATTTTAGTTTCCTAGTTAACATAATTTCTGATGTCTTGTGTTATTTATTTTCTGCATTATATTGTTTATCTTTATAATAGAAATATCACAAGTAGTACGTTAAAAAACCTAACCATTTTTTAAGCTCAAACTGTATATAACTTACAAGATTTGGTTTTGTGAATTCACGTCTTGAAATATAGATTACAAGAATTTCTCTTGTTTCGGTTCGTGTACAATTCGGGTAAATACTAGGATGTTCTTGGAAATTTATTTTTGAGAGCGTCCAAGAAGCTAGTTTTACAATCATGTACAAGGATTTTCGGTTTATCTATGCTTATTGATTGTACCAATCAATGTCCATACAAGTTTCACGAACTAAAAAGTTAGTGGCGTACTTGGTACCCTTTCCTTTTCACAAGTATATGCTCTTCCAGTGAGAGATTTTGAGAACTTTTTGAGACTAAGCACACATAATTAGGTTCATCTTCTCCAATGACTCTACAAATCGAGAGACATGTTCATGAGAATTTCCATTCCCATCATAAAGTGAGAAGGAAGGATTGAAGTATCTCATTGTGGAAGGGATATTTTGGATGATGAGTGGATATGAAGGTTGTTGATGATGAAGTGAAACTAGACCCTCCTTGCCTCGAAATTACAATATTCTCTCCAGGTCTTACGAATGCATAAGTTGGATTGCTGGATCCTTGATTGCTCACGTTGGTATCATTGGCTAGTACAAGGGTTGGATATAATCTTGTATCCACTTATACCATTTGAGCGGACTACTGATAAGCTAGGTAATTACTAGCTACCATCACAAATTTTTCTACCAAAATTTTACAAAACTCAAAAACTAATTGTGCTTGAAATAATCAATCTTAGGTATCTCGGCCATCAAATTATTGACATTACAACTTTTTGATGGATTCATAATACATATCGGAGGTGAAAATGGTAGTCTTAACGCATGACAGTTGGGCTCGATTGTTAGGTTAAATATGGGCATGAACTGAACATGGTGGACCTTAAATTTAGGGTGACTAGATGATTTAATTATTCTAGGTTTAGTTTATCTAAGGTTTGGATAAAGTTGGACGGTGGATAAGAAAACCAAAATCTAAAAAGATTTGTATAATTTCTTTTGATGGTCACAAGTGACAAAACATGAAAAAACTGCACAACTATGCTTTGATGTGTTTTTGAATTGTTGTAGAAAGTGGTAAGAAAGATGTCGTTCCTCTCAGACTTGTGAAGGATTTTTTTAGATTCAAATAAAACTAGAAAACTCAAAGAAAGTTGTTATCAAGATTATAAAAGCACCGAGACTCGTGGATTCCACCATTGACCAATTAAGTGATTCAATCTAATCAATATTCATGCAATTCTTTGCGTTTGAAGTGATTCTAATTTATTGCCTCTAGTAAATTTTCGAAGTAACAATTGTATACATCAAGCATGAAACATCAAAAGTCTTAAACTAAGCATGCTCCATCAAAACGAATCACAATCATTCAATAAAAATCGATTTTTCAATATTAGATCCATGCAAATAATCATAAAAGAAATTGCAAATAAATAATTAAAATAGAAATATACCACTTTTCATGGAACAATGGCTTCCTCCGTCGCCTCGGCTAAGGGGTTTAGCTCCTCATATTAATCACTTGCTCAAAATACATGTTTATAGCCCAAAAGTTGATTAAAAGGATGAAAAATAATAACACAGATCGTTTGCAACGGTGTATCGGTGTTACAAAGCAAGCTATTACAATGGAACTATTCTGTAGACCGTTGTAAACACGTTGCTTTGTCGCTATTTTAAGACCCCTAAAACGACCGTCCTCGATGGCACTTTGTTCTTCGTGTTCTTCAGCCTACACCAACAACAACAATTTCCCCGCAACTCCTCCCGTTGATCTCTCGTGGTGTTCTAAACTTCCCTAACTTCTTCTAAACTTCAATACCCTTCTCTCGGGACTCGAGCACACCTTTATAGACCTCCAAACCCTTCAAAACCCGATTAAATTTCTTCTCTTCCTTTCCGTGTAAGTCACGGCAATAATATCTCTGCCGACTTACTTACGCAATTCTAACCTGTCCAAACCATCCCAAACTCTCTATTAGGTAAGTACATATCTTAGGAAGGATTTTATGCGATTTAGTCTCCCGAATCTTCCAAAATCAGGCCAATAGAGACCCGTAACTTCTTTTCACCTCTGTTTTGCTTTTTCCGACTTATCCAGCCCAATTTGATCGATTGTAACACTTGTACAGCCCGTTAGGCTCTAACAGTCCATCCCATAAAATCGGTGATTGAATCTCGTTAATACCCATTCAAAATCCAACCCTAATCTCGCAACTTCAAAACACCATTTTCCCGCCAAAATTCTTTTTTGAATTGTTGAAGATGACCCCCTATCCAGAATGGGGTGCGAATAGCAAATGCCTTGGGGTGTCCTGAGGGTGCCCCTTAGTAATTTGGGTACCCCTTATCCATAGTGAGAGTCTGAATAGTAGGTGTCCTCCGGGTGCAACTTTTCGAGCCGATTTTTCCAAAAATGTTTATTGGCCAAAAATACCTACACACATATAAAACACCATAATAAGTACAAAAATGAGTACTATCAATATAAAGAATCGAGACAAATCAGACACAAAAATGTGTTTATCAAATACCCCCAAACCTATTATTTGCTAGTCCTCGAGCAAAAATAAAATAAAATCCTAACTCACTGTCGCAGCATCGTCGATTGCATTTAGCGTATGCAATAAGCCTTTAAACCCTAGGTGGCCCTAGTGGCCGAGTTATAGTCTCGGGAGGGTTTACCGTGAGGTGTACCCACAAAACCTTTACTCTGCACTCCTAACTATCTATGCGAGAACTTTGGAAGGCACTAAAGAATCTCCTTGGTTGGCATACTTATTGACTACGGGAGGAAGTACCCCGATGCGAAATTCCAATTGTTGTACACGAGTTTGCACTCAAGCATACTAAAATTCATATATAAGTCAGAGCTCTACTCGGATAGTTTATGACATCATAACCGGAGTCAACCAATCACATGGATAGATTAAGAAGATGGATGTAGAGAAAAACGTAGATGGTTTTGATGTTGACTAAGGTGAATGGTGTTTCTCATATCTGTCTGAAGGCCGCTGCCAAAACGAACCTATCCTAATAAACTGAGATACTGGTCTGGACTAATATCAACACACTGGCATATACAAGGGTACCAGTGGTCGATAATCCTAACTCTAAGTCAACACAACTGGCATATACAAGGGTTCCGGTGGTCGACTTTATTGAATTTATTAGGTTTTAATTCCGGAACTTTTTTTTTTATTTTTTTTTTCCGATCTCAATCACTCTATTTCATCCTCAATTGGTAACAACTTGAATTGAGCCCCACCTAATTTAGACAAACATTTTTAAAGAAAACAAAATAAAAATTTTTTTTTACCATTTTTTTTTTTTTGTATCTCAATCACTCTATTTCACCCTAGCAGTGGTAACAACTTGAATCGTGAGCCCCACCTAATCACTTAGAGAAACATATTTTAAAGAAAAAAACAAAATAAAAACAGAAGTGAAAAGGATTCAACGAGATATGGCGAAACTACCATGTTTTTTCTTTAATGAAAACACCTGAGCTCTGTGCTTTTATGAATAGACTCTTTAGATGTTTCCATCTAATCAGATTGGTTCCTCAACTCCTACAACCAAAATGCTTCCATCCACTTAGATTGGTTAGTGCCATCCTTAATAAGCATAAATTTCTAGGCTCGGAGTTTATCAATGCAACTAAAAATGTTTCTCCCATACCCCCAAACTTAAATCTAACATTGTCCTCAATGTTCTAAAGATAAAATTAAAAGCATGAACAAGGAGAAACCGTTACCATTTAAATCAAAAGAGTTAAGGAAAGATATTACCGTGTCGCATGAATATTGGGTTACCTCCCAAGAAGTGCTAAGTTTAACGTCTTGACCCGGACATTACGTACCCATAAAATGGCTAATTACCCTTTCAAATCGTATATCAATAGTCAAAACAATGTGGATCATCAAAATCAATTAAAATCGCCACAATTATGAGACAACCGCACCAAATCGAAAAATGAACAAACAGAGCACATCCTCATCCAAGGTTTCCGCAAGACAACTGGGTTTTTCTGTGGTGCCCACTTGGGCTTCATATGAGTGTCTTGATAAACGGATTTACCCAAATAACGAGTCTCAAATAGCTGGATTTTCCCCCTGGATAGTATCAGGAGGATCGGGTTGTGGAGTCAGAAGAGACTCAGGTAATACCTCAGACACACTAGGCTCGAGTCCCAAGTTAGGGACTTGAGATAGGGATACTTGACGATTACTACCCCAAACTTAGAATTTTCGGTGTCTCTAGATAGACTAGTCACAATATTCCTAATTTCTAGACCATTAGGTTCCGAAAAGGTCAATTGCTTTCTCTAATTTATAATCGTGTGGTTCATCCTCTAAATGCATCCGAGGAACACAAACTGTAGGACTTATATGTTTCATATCCTCTATGGGCAACCCTAAAGTTTCCTTATTGTCTTGAAGTACGGTCACCGGCCTACTCTCATGATCACTATCCAAATCGTAAGCTATAGGCAAAATCTCGAGATGGGCCTAAAAATGCATAATTAGGGTCCAACTTAGGAGGATCTCTAGGCTCTTGAAACAAGGGCTTAAGGTAGATTCGGTAGCTAGTAATGGTTCGAACCTAGCTTTCCATTTATCGGTATCTAACATAGGAATAGAATCCAACAGAGCATTTACTTGTTCAATGTTGCTATCATCGTCAAAATCCATGCTAAAATGGGCTAGACAACTCTCTAATGGATCTTCCAATATGATGTTTGGTAATGACTCCTGAACTAAGGTTCCTATCATGTTCACCTCTTCAATGCACGTGTCATCTAGCTCAGAATGCAGCTTATTGACATTAAAAATATTCAACTCAATAGTCATATTACCAAAAGATAGATTCATAATACCATTTCGACAGTTTATGATCGCATTAGACGTAGCTAAAAATGGGCGACCTAAAATCACAGGTATCTGGTTCTCTGGGTCAGGGACAGGTTGGGTATCTAAGACCACAAAATCTACAGGATAAATAAACTTGTCGACCTCAATAAGGACATCCTCTATCACACCACGAGGAATTTTAATGAGACCTTATCGCCTAACTGCAGTGTTATCTTAGTAGGTTTCAATTCACCAAGTCCTAGCCGTAAGTACACATGGTATGGCGGTAAGTTCACACTAGCTCCTAAGTCAAGTAAAGCTTTATCTACCCGATGTTTTCCTATTGTGCAAGCAATGGTAGGGGCACACCGGGGTCTTTATATTTAGGAGTTGTGTTGTTCTGAATGATCGAACTTACATGACTAGCTAAAAAGGCTTTTTTAGGGACACTAAGCTTGCGCTTTCGCGTACACATATCCTTAAGGAATTTGGCATAAGCCGGAAGTTGCCTAATTGCTTCTAGTAACGGAAGGTTTATGGTAACTTTCTTAAAACCTCCATTATGTCATTAAAGTTGGATTGATTCTTTGTTGGTACTAATAGCTGGGAAATGGGGCTCTAGGCATAAAATAGGGCCTCTCAGAACCGAATTGGCATCATCGAGATTTTATCGGTCCCTCGGCTATGGATGGTCCCGAGGGGTGAACTACGGTATGCTCACTATCGGGCATGGTTACCCGATTGTCTACTACTCTACCACTCCTAAGGGTTCTAACTGAATTCAACTGATGTGATGGTTTTTCGCCTACTTCATGAACTCCTCTAGGGTTGGGATTAGTTTGACTAGGGAACCTTCCGTTATCTCTTTCACTTAAAGTCTTAGCTATTTGACCTATTTGAAGTTCTAACTTAGCAAGAGTCTGAGCATTAGTTTGAAAGTTCTGCTTGGTTTCCTGTTCAAAACTAACTTGGCTTTTTATTAACATTTCCTGGCTCTGTGCTAACACATCCTGGCTCTTTCTTAATATACTAAGAGATTCCTCTAGGCTAGTCATTTTATTCTCTCGAAGGGTTCAAACCGAGCTTGACTCGAAGAGTTCTTATTATAACCAAAACACGGGGGAACATTCGAATTACTAAGCCGACCTTGACTCGGCCCTTAGACCACGAAAGGTTCGGATGGTTTTTCCAACCAGATTATAGGTTTCGAATATGGGTCAAATTTCGACGGTTGTCGAATCTAGTGTTATTATACGAGCATTGGCTTGCTCTTCATTATTCCGGCCTTCCCAAAAGGCTCCAATCTACCACTAGTGTGACCCACTTCTAAAGCTTCTAACCTTTTCGCTATATAGCAAAGCAATTTTGGCATCCGATTCAAAGCCTCCTTCTAGACTATTAACGTTTCCTCTTCCTAAAAGAATTATTTTCTTGGGTTCCCTACTATTTTCCCATTCTTTGGGTCTTTTCGGCGATTTCATGCAAATATGTCATCGCCTCATCAATCGTTTGGTTTTCAAACCCACTCGTACACATAGATTCTACCGTGGTTGTAGTGGAATAATCTAAACCCTCATAAAGGATCCGAACTAACCTAACCTTTTCGAGACCATGATGAGGACATTGGGCTAATAAATCATTGAACCTTTCCAAATACCTATACAAAGATTCCCCCTCCGTTGAGAAAACGTGCGATTTGCGTCCTAATAGACGATGTTTTGGGCCTAGGGAAAACTTGTTCAAAAAGGCGGATGTAAGTTGTTCATATGTTTTGATTGAACCGAAGCCAAACTATATAGCCACGATTTGGCTTTATCTTTCAAGGAAAAAGGGAATAACCCGAGTTTCAAAGCATCATCATCAAGGTTTCTAATCTTTAGGGTACTACAAATTTCCTCAAAGTCCCTAACATGAAAATAGGGGTTTTCATTTTCTTTCCCTAAGAAGATTGGGAGCAGTATGTAAGGTCCCGTGTTTAAGTTCATAAGTTGCTTTCGTTTTACCTAACCTGATACACGAGGGACGAGTAGCCCTAGTCGGGTTAAACAAGGCTTTCAAAGTTGCCATTTCGGCACTATCGGAATATCGTGGATTGTCTCCTTGAAAAAGACGGACGTTCAAAATCGGACTCTTCAAAATCGGACTTTCTAAATTGAGGTAATCGAGACGCTTAGAACTACTAGGTTTCTCTTTAACAAATCTACCTAGGGCGTCTCTTTTACGTTCGGGCATGCAAAAGAATAAGGAAGGTAATTCTATGCAATCACAAATCAAGGCCGACTCAACCAAATCAAACCTATTGATTTCTAGCAAACAAAAAGCATGATGGCTCCACTTAGATTGTTTCTAGACCAGCTTCTAATCCTTCGAAAGGGAATTCGTTACAATTTAAGAAAACCCCTCTATGGAATCAATCCGAGTCAAAGTAAGTTGAATAGAGGCGAGGGAAGCTCGGTGGAGCTTTGATACCCAAGGCCTCACCGCAATTACAATGCGGCGCAGATCACGCATTCAACTCACAGAAACCTTTATGAACTTTGAAGTGTTCTTAAAAGAGTAACCAATATTTTTCGAATGACTTTCCTATTAAGCTTGTTACCCTATCGGTCTTGTTCTAGTCAAAATTTTAAGGCTTAGGTTCGCGTAGGTTACGTGTTCCTAAGGCGGGCAAGAAGAGAACGGTGATGAAATCCGAACCCTTATCTTGTATGGCCAGGCCTTGCCCTTTACTAGAAAATTAAAACAACCGTATTCAAGTCCTCAACATATATGCAAACGAAGGAGTCCAAGAACTCGCCGACGGGGATTCGCGAGTGTTCGAGAATCTTACCTCCCATTCCGGACGGGGGATGAATCGGTTGAGTCGACACGGGACTCCTATGTACGTACGAACCCAAGGTGCGAGACAATATCGTAATTGTCCTCCTTCTCTGCAAACAGTTTATATTTAAAACTACCCTTCCGTAGGGTTTAAAAATAATGTCCAGAATGTCCAAATGTCCAAAAAGTCCAAAAAGAAAAGAAAAAATTACAAAAATAATAAACCCTAATACAAATTTTTTTCTTTTTTTTTTTCTAAAAATAAACAAACCCTAAAAACAAAACAACTAAAATAAAATCGTCTTCTTTCCCGTTCTTTTTGCTTTAATCTTTCGCTCCAAGTCTTTACGAAATCACCAAACTCCTTGGCTCAATTTTCTTTATGATCCGTAACCCGTAGACAAAAGATAAATACCCAAAAACGTAAAAAAGAACAAAAATAATAGAAAACTAAAAAATAAAAAGAAAAAAAAATCTAAAACCCTAAAAACAAGTCCGCGTCGGCGGCGCCAAAAATTGATGTGTTTTTAAATTGTTGTAGAAAGTGGTAAGAAAGATGTCGTTCCTCTCAGACTTGTGAAGGATTTTTTTAGATTCAAATAAAACTATAAAACTCAAAGAAAGTTGTTATCAAGATTATAAAAGCACCGAGACTCAGGATTCCACCATTGACCAATTAAGTGATTCAATCTAATCAATATTCATGCAATTCTTTGCGTTTGAAGTGATTCTAATTTATTGCCTCTAGTAGATTTTCGAAGTAACAATTGTATACATCAAGCATGAAACATCAAAAGTCTTAAACTAAGCATGCTCCATCAAAACGAATCACAATCATTCAATAAAAATCGATTTTCCAATATTAGATCCATGCAAATAATCATAAAAGAAATTGCAAATAAATAATTAAAATAGAAATATACCACTTTTCTTGGAACAATGGCTTCCTCCGTCGCCTCGGCTAAGGGGTTTAGCTCCTCATATTAATCACTTGCTCAAAATACATGTTTATAGCCCAGAAGTTGATTAAAAGGATGAAAAATAATAACATGATCGTTTGCAACGGTGTATCGGCGTTACAAAGCAACATTACAATGGAACTATTACAGAGACCGTTGTAAACACTGTTGCTTTGTCGCTTATTTTAAGACCCGTAAAACGACTGTCCTCGATGGCCCTTTGTTCTTCGTGTTCTTTAGCTACACCAGCAGTAACAATTTCCTACAACTCCTCCTGTTGATCTCTGTGGTGTTCTAAACTTCCCCTAACTTCTTCTAAACTTCAATACACTTCTCTGGGACTCGAGCACACCTTTTATAGACCTCCAAACCCTTCAAAACCCGATTAAATTTGTTCTCTTCCTTTCCGTGCAAGTCACGGCAATAATATCTCTGCCGACTTACTTACGCAATTCTAACCTGTCCAAACCATCCCAAACTCTCTATTAGGTAAGTACGTATCTTAGGAAGGATTTTATGCGATTTAGTCTCCCTGAATCTTCCAAAATCAGGCCAACAGAGACCCGTACCCTTCATCACCTCTGTTTCCATTCTTCCGGCTTATCCGGCCCAAGTTGATCGATCCAAACACTTGTACGAACCCGTTAGGCTCTAACATCCATCCCATGAAAATCGGTGATTGAATCTCGTTAATACCCATTCAAAAATCCAACCCTAATCCGCCACAAAACACTAGTTTTCCCGCCAAAATTCTTTTTTTGAATTCTTGAAGATGAGGTGCCCCTATCCAGAATGGGGTGCCTTTAACAATGCCTTGGGGTGTCCCGAGGGTGCCCCTTAGTAATTTGGGTACCCCTTATCCGTAGTGAGGGTCCGAATAGTAGGTGTCCTCCGGGCACAACTTTTCGAGCCGATTTTTCCAAAAATATTTATGGGCCAAAAATACCTACACACGCATAAAACACCATAATAAGTACAAAAATGAGCACTATCAATATAAAGAATTGAGACAAATTAGACACAAAAATGTGTCTATCATGAACCCAAATGATTACTAGGATACAAAAATACCTCGATCGTCTGTGGTAGGAGTCGGGAAGGAAGATATTCATAACCAAGTAACATCTTACTTAAATCCAGCCGACCCAAATTTTGTGGTTGCATATCAATATTTGGCTTTTAAATCATGTTAAACCAAGAAAGGTAATTAACTTCATCACGAGCCTCCTTAGCCAAATATTCAGCTTGTTTCCAATCTGGACCATCCCTTGTCAAAACTAACAAATCATCGTAAGAAATCTCTCCACTTGGATAGGATTTGATGGCTCTAACCTTTTTTTTTCCAGCAACTCAAGAACGTCGCGAAAATACCAAACACCCTATCCAGAAATAGGATTGTGTAACACAATCCTCTTTAGGTTTAGCTGTAACATGCTTTGGGCTTCCACATCTTCGTACTCAGGGATTGATATATACGACGTGAGAACAATGTTATTACTTGGTCTACACAACTTCTGCATCTTATAAACCACGCAACATGTTGACCATCTTCAGTATGAAACGGCGTCTAATTATCCGCATTGTACTTCTGTATGATTAGAAAAACATTGGTTTTATTGTGAAGATAAGGTACACAAACACAGAAGTAAGTATACCACCAATACCGCAAATAATAACATTGTTGAGATAATACATTTACCATTTCAAAATTTATATTGATAATAGATAAATGATGAAAATATATTGTGGTTGTTACATCCAACACTCCTAAAGCCCATTGATTTCCTTTGGCACACGAGCATTCACAAAAGGTTATGTAAAATTCGGATAAAATTGCAGATCTAAGTCATATGTTGGTGCTCACTCTAAATCTTCTAACGATTCAAGAAAATCAAGTAATGTCAGTGAGCTAGTATTTGGATCGAACGAACATTTTCTATTGTCCATAACACAAACAAAAGTTTGATTTCCTCACAATGTTTAGGGAACAAATTCTTTTTTCGCTATCCCGTTCTCATTCATTTTCTCAATGTAACACTTTAAATAAAATTTCCAACCAAAAAACACTCTTAATACACGAGCTTTTGGTTTTTTTAATAATTAGGATTCGTTTAGGATTAATTATTTAAGTATAACTAAAGTTAGTCTTTCCATCTTCCTTACGAATCTCACTTTAATTTGTCAACTGGAAGTATATTTCCCTCGCATTTAATTCCTGTTAACATATACAAATCTGACGTTGTAACTCACATAAACAACATATACATAGTTAAAGTCCGTATATGACGATAATTTCACATATACCTAAATTGAATATAAATAAATTCAATATGAAAATTGAATTACAAGAAGAAACAAATTTATCACATTCGAAATCCTTGAAAAAGAACTAATTTGCAGTCTTCCACCATTGTTCTTATATAACTCGAACATTTTGAGCTCTATGGTTTCTAGGTTTTATAAAATATAAACACCACCAGGGATACCTTTTGAGACCAAACCACCCACCTCTTAGATTGACTGAATTAACTCGCTCTGGATGGCTAGATACATGCAAAAGGAGTATACCAACACCATCTTCTTGTCTAACATTTTTGAAACTAATATTCTTATCCTGCTCATAATTTAATCCACTCTTTGGGGTACTGGTTGATTCTTTGACCTTTTTTATTTTTCATTTTGAAAAAAAAAATAGAAAATGTGGAGAAAATCAAATAACAAGGGATCATAAAAAAAAATTGTTAATAAAAATTTGGAGAAGGATAAATAGAAGAACGTACAGACAGAAATAGTACATGGTGTGCTTATTTATAGACGAAAAAGAAACAACCATTAGTGATAAAGAGTAGACTGTTTGGGATATTATATAGGTCGAGCGACATAGACTAGATCACCAGCGATAAAGACTTTATCACTTGAGTTCTCCATATGATCGCTCGATAGAAATTCTATCGCTACACCATTTTTCCATCTTTGGTGCAACTGGTTTTACTGTGCAACCCGCGTAACAAAATGGAAAGTTTGCCATTGTACATAGGAAGCGACGATACGTTTCCTTTTATTAGTAGGTCCAACATCTTCAAAATCATAATTCGAACTATTTTCATCTTGAACCATCAAAAGTATCAGCTGAAACTCTAAACATGAGGCTAGACTTCTTATTTTTACTCTGAAATTCAACTCAAATTATGATATAATTAAAATCAACAAAAAATTGGTTAAAAAAGACCAAAATCAATAATTCCTGGGTGAAAAAGACATTTAGATTTTGATACTGTTTAAATGGACAAAAATATAAAAATAGCCAGGATGTAACCAGTTTCATCCTACCCATTTTCAATTTTTTTTTCTTATTTTTAATTTACATCAGGATGCATCCAAGTTTCATCCTCGCTATTTTTTTAAGTTTAAGCGAGGATGAATCCAGTTTCATCCTTGATATTTTTTTTTTGTCCATTTCACCCATAATAATTTTTACTCATCCATTTGAACCATGTTTTAAATTTTTTTGGACAAATGACCCATTTTCCATAAAATCAAACTCACAGAAAACTGTATAAGAGAAAAAGGGAAAGATTTCGAGACCAATCCGACATAGATTTGAAGTGTCTGTACTAGTTGTTCACGGTGGTGAAACCAAAATTTAAGACTAGAGGGCTTGGAAATAATCTATGTCCACTTGTAAAAAAAATAATTTTACAATGCAAAATAAGAAAGAAAGAAAACTTAATTAAAAAAACAAACATTAAAGTCCTAATAGCAAAATCGTATATCATGTCTCATTTTGACACTTTTTAAGGATGACTAGTGTTTCTAGCTAGCATATATTTGCAATAAAATGAGATTAATATCAAAGTGCTAGCGAAAGAATCATAACCAGTATAATGGATACATCAACATGAATGTGATAGAAATATCCGCATGAATGGGACATATCTATTTCTTTAGATGATGGGTACCAATGGATGCAAATTTCTAATTGTATAAGTCCATTAATTGAGAATAGTAGCAAATAAAAACCAAAGATCGGTGAGAATCAATATTATGGTGGTGATAGGTCGGAGTACGAGTACGATGTTGGGCAAAAAAAGTATCTTGGGAGGAGGAATTTTCTATGTGGGGTACTCTTTTTTGGTATCTAGGTTTACTTTTATTGTTCTCCATTGCAAGAAAAATATTGTGGTTAAATTCCAAACGAGTTCAAACCACGCTCGAACTTAAAAAAATGGTAATTAGCATTCAAAGTTATTCTTCTTTACACATAAAATACATAATAAAAACGAAAACTAAAACAAAAGAGAGGATTTATATGGTAAATACATAATAAAAACGAAAACTGAAACAAAAGAGAGGATTTATATGGTTTGTACGTGTCTTGCAACGCTATCCCCAGGATCTCCACTTCTTAGCCCCATACCAGTGAGCAAGCATAGTTCAACAACAACATCTGCTTGGAAATTGGAATCGCAAAACCTAACTTATTAGCCGGATATAAACATGTATGTCGAAAAAGATGAATCGCTCATGAAGGCTCGAGAGATCCTGAACTCAACTTACAAAAAAAAAATCACCACACCTCGTCCATTCAGTTATTCCCATCTAGGCATCAACTAACTCGCCTAACTAGATAATCGTAGATTCAACTAACTTGCCTAACTTTATAATTGTAGACTCATACATGACATCAAAGATTAAAACTAAAACATTATCGATTTCAATTTTACAAACCTAGAAATAAACTGCGATAATCTAAATTAAGAAAAATACATCCCCTTTTTTTCATGAAATTGAAAGTGTAGTTTGACAGAAATTTCATATAGTACAAAACTTTTTCGCCAAATAATTTTACCTAGGTTTTCCTATTCTCCTTCTCTCTTTCTTTTCCCGCTAGAAACATTAATTATACTTAATTTAAGAACTTCTAAACAAAACAAAACCTACCAAGGCTTGAGAATTAATTTCTACCCTGGCTTGACAACATATATAACTGAGCTCGACGAATTTGGGCTATCATTTATTGCCCTGAGCTTAACATAATATTAATGCGGACGTATTGGAGCGTTTTTTTAGTGAAGCGCTAAAAAGCGCGCTTCAAAACGTTTTTTAAAACATTGTATATCAGAACAACTGATATCAGAAACATAGTGACGGAAGCTTAATTTGACCAGAAAGGCCGTTGGACCAAGCAAATTTGACCAGGCGGTTTGTATCCTTCCATAAGTTAGACTTCTTACTGTGCTTTCATAAACTATGCTCTTTTTCAATTTTTTGAAAACTAGAATTAGCATTTTTTATTTTTTTTATGCAGATGAGAGAGTTTTCTTTTCATTTTTTTTTTAAACGGGAAAATGTGTTTGCATTATACAAGAACACATATTTTCTGGAGTTAGATCTTCTGTTGGTTACATAAAAACACCATTTAATACATGAAAAGCAGAAGAGCAAACTTCCACCTAAAGATCAAACCTATCACCAACTATTCACGCACATATTTCTCCAGCTAGCTTGTGATACCCAGTTGCAGCAATGGAAATGCTAACCAAAGAAAAGGCTAGACAGCAGGAGCTTGTATCCCTCTCTCTCTCCTGTTTCCAGTGCTACACGAAAGCCTAATCCTGTCGAGAACAGATTGAACGAAACTGCTGAAAGACTTAACACTGTTAATCAAAGTAGAAAGGTCCTTAACCTTACGATTTAGTACTGCAAAGTCGTCCTCAGCCTGTTGAAGTTGTTCTTGCAATTCCATAACTTTATGTAAATCAACTCTTGGATTCGGCATCTTTCTATTATGGTCAGCTATTGTTTCGTCATACAGGTCGAAGCTTACTTTTTGCATATCAGAAAATAGGGTGTCAAACCATGGCATACGAACGACGTAAGGATGCTTGGCAACTAATGCATTGATCACCTCAGAATAAGACTTATCAGCGATATCGTATGCTCTTTTGATAGGTTTGTACATATCTTCGAGTAAAGCACAAAATTCCTCCATATCCTTGATTACTTTTTCTTGATCATCCACTCCCGCTGTTTGCAGCAGTTCATCAGTCCAAGCTCTGAAACCTTTTAGCATATCCTCAATTGTGACCCATGTACGAAACTCTTGTAAGAGGTCTTTCATGGTATTACAGAGAAGAAGAGATTAAACGATCCGACACAGTTCGTATCTTTCTCCGGATATGAAACAAGAAAATCTAGATCTAAAATAAGGACCTTTCGACAGTCCGGTGTGAGTATTTATACTGTTACGGAAAGTTACATTGAGGCCTAATAAAAAGAAATTCTTACTTACAGGCCCAAAATTCTTATTTACAGCATCTCCTGAACATTGATCAATGCTCATGTGCGATTCTTGCATATATGTAGCAGCCACAGTCATCAACTATAGGTGATGCATCTATCCTGAAGTGTTGAAGAAACAACATGTATTAGTAAATACAGCAAGTGATATCACCCATAACCTGTACATAAAATATTAACCAACTACAAGAAGTATCCGTAAAATTTAACTTTTAATGATTTTTATCAATATCAAAAGAAGAAACTTTTGCAAGGTTTAGTTAGAGTATGCAGCATTTGTGCTCCCTTTCGGTACCTCGCCAAAAATATGCCGAGTGCTGACACCATTTCATATTGCTTACTAAGTTCCCAAATACGAACCTAACTGAGTAGTGTTATAAAGAGCACATCACATCCGCGAATCCTCAGACAACAGAGACATGACGCATCGGATATGTGGCCAGCTGGGATCATTTACTTCAGAAAAAGAATACCCATGTTAGCTGATGAACTCCAGTGTTATACTCAAATTACTTTATGCCAAAATCTTAAATGAGGATTGGTAGTAGAACAACATATGATAAACTCACCTATATATAAATTGTAGCTCTTGGGTTTATCATTGTGTTGTCAGTAACATAGGTATCACTCATATATGAATCAGAAAACGCACTTCTGTTGAGCGGAAAGGTTAGAGCAAAGCTTCCAAGTGTGAGTTGGTAGATATACCAGCACGCCAGCAAGAGTTAATGAACCTGACAAAAAGATGAAGGCGAGGAATTAAGTTGTTGATTTCTATTGAACCACGTACTTGAATCGAAAAGATCAATTCCTGCCGCAAAACCCTGTAAGATCTCCTCTGCAGAAATAAAACAAGACATGAATGACGTTATCAATTAATGACCACGGTCTGGAGATAATATACAACCCGCAAAAGAGAAACATGAATCTGTTTGACAACATGTACCTGAAAGTCTTAAGTCCACAAATCTGGCGCAGCTTTTCTTTTGGCAAATTGTCCTGAAGTATGATTGTCAACGTTAGCTCTCTATAAATGATCAAACTGAGTTGCCAAAACATGTAGCTCAAAGCCTCGAACCATGACTAGAAATGATCATTAACACACATCCTGAAGCTAATGATGGACATATCTGGTGTGCCTGTTGCATTGATTGAAGTAGAAACCAAAAAAGGGGAAAGAAAAAGAACTAGAATACGGCCGTTATTTCTGTTATTTTCCGTAATAACAGTCGTTATGGCTGTTCTCGACCATTATTGGGTGTACAGTTCTTGAGAACGGCAGGAGACCATTCCCATTATAACACTCGTTCTTCTAACAATAACCTGTTACACTCAACTCAACTGCACTTCTTCTTCATTGGCAGACACTAACTGGATCTGTCACACGTACTTAGATTCTACGGTCTAAACAACAGCTCATGTTTTATGTCTCAAAACCTAAAATACATTAAACTGTCGAAGTTATTCTGTGGAAATGACATTGTTTTTTCAGCCAGGTGTTGCTACGAGAAGCTCCCAGAAACAAGATATCGACATGAACACGATATTAGAAGATTCAAGAATTAAACTAACAAAAGAAAAATGTAATACTCAGATATCTCAACCCGGCAAAGATGACCAAATCAATCTCTATGCACCAGCCAGAATAGGCCTTATTATCTCCCACAGAAAAAAGGGTTTTATACATACGTAGTACAGTGTAAATATGATCATTTCACCACAGACCTACACTCATTTTTACAAGTAACTCGTTTTCAATTTTGTTTCCAATCAAATGCAGCAGTAGATAATTCAGCTATAAGGTTAAAATTGAACCAAAAGATAACTTATCAACAACTAACCCAAATAGCGAATCTAACAAAACACCACAAGGACCAATTCCAAAGAAAAGAATGGCTGCTGAAACTTCATTGATGGGGAATCCTGTTCCCGTCAAGCCTGTAGAAGCATAAGCTCTGTGAAGGATAAGAGATGCATTAGAGTGAAGGGAATAGATCTGTCATCAACGCATCCGGGGATGTGGGAATTCTCTACTCATCTGATAGATTGATTTTAAGATTTCCCTCTCTTTGTTCACTTTTGTATTTCTGCTAATTCAAGAACTAATCACACTTCATGCAATGCTGGCTGCCAATACCTCAAATTAGGCTGAAGTTAACACTTTATTTCTTCCATAAATTGTGAACTTTTCATAAATTGTGAACTCTTCCATAAATTATGTATTTCTTCCATAATTTATTTCTTCCATAAATTAGGCTGAAGTTAACACTTAATTTCTTCCATAAATTGTGAACTTTTGAGTCTTTAACAGCATCCCAAACAAATTACATCCATTGGTAATTTTTCTTCCAACACCTTCCATATCTTTTAAAAGTACTGTGATTGTGTGTTTCTTGATCTTGTTTTACTGTTTCTGATGATACCCCTTTGATTATCTATCTACTCATCTCATATTCTGCATAGTTGATTTTTAGATGGAAAGTAATGCCTCTCTCTCTTCCAAGCTTCAGCCTCGTTGTATATACAAAATTACAGGTTAGGTTTAGGACACCACTTAAATTACTTCTATCTACGTCGTTCTTTCTGTATTTACCATTTTACCCGGTGGTTAAGGGCAGGATAGACTAGAGTCGACTGACAGAGATCACTGTTGGATGGATAAGGTGGATTAGAAGTGTGGTACAGCATCAGGAGGGGAATCGGTGCTGCGGGTCTTGGGAATGTCCAAAGAGTAAGAGATGCATGCTCATGCTATGCGATTAGGTGTAATGGCAAACCATATGGCTGAAGTTTCTGCTATGGTGGGTGGTTTGGAATGCGCATTTAACTTTGGTGTTCATATAGAGTAAAAGTAGTTTCTGATTCACGCAGTGATATAGAGGCTCTTAAAAGTGGCAATAAAGGAAACATGGTCAGACCAAGGTGGAGCAGGAAACATAACAATACAAACAAGTACTATGACAGACATAAAAGCCAGTATTTCTATTAAAAATGTAGTAAACGGCAAAAATGTTATTAACAAATTTGTGATAGTGCAGGTGAGGAAAATGGTGAATACACATCAATCCAATCCTTACAGGTCATCAACATTAATAGTATTCTCTATTGTGTCAATGCAGAAGGCGACAGACTTACGGGAAGACATAGCTTCTGCAACTTTCAGCCGAACTCTTTCATGTCGGCCAAAAGTAGAATCGTGTTTAGTACAGCCCACCTCACCTGTGAATCCGCTTTCTTCTGCGTAAACCCCAAGCCTTTAAGTAAGCTATCTAACTGTTACATTCAGAAAAAAAATGGATTAAACAACATCAAACCACTAGCAGGTATACCGGGTAAAGGAAATTGAGTCCCTTAAGCCAATTGAATGTTTCGACATAACTATAATGAGATGCGTGTTTCATGTTTACAGCAAGCACTTGGCAAAATGGAACTCAAGTCCTAACAGTTTAAGCCAACCTGGTAAATATCAGATAAACCACCTTCAGAATATCCATACAAAAGATATTCAGTCGCAACACCTGCCAGTGCTATACATGAGAACCTGTCCAACATCTGCGGATCAAAAATGCTTCCCACTTTGAGATTAGAACCTTTGAGTTGCTGTGAGGAAAAATAATTTTCAGAAATATGTTGCAATGTTTTTAAAGATTTCTAACACGCAAACACAAGCACTCCAATTACTAGTAATTCCAATTTGTTGAAAGATTTTCCATCATTAAAATCTTACCTTGGATGAAAGCTTTCCTGAATCAACCTGCAAAGTATGGCAACAAAATAAGATAACCAAGTTGGTTACACCATCTTACATGGTGGCAGA
The DNA here is from genome assembly GCA_023531295.1 of Papaver armeniacum. Classification (NCBI taxonomy): domain Eukaryota; kingdom Viridiplantae; phylum Streptophyta; class Magnoliopsida; order Ranunculales; family Papaveraceae; genus Papaver; species Papaver armeniacum. The sequence continues at coordinate 70,135 of JAJJWW010005106.1, forward strand.
AGCCAACACTACAGATAAGTAGAAAAACAAAAGCAACCGAGAGCAAAGAGTGGACTTACTTCTTCACAGAAATTCAATGTCCACAAAAGCTGTTCCAGCTGACATTGAGAGATCCTTCTTTCCTCAAAGCTTCTAAACTTGTCAGGGTATATCCCTTCGGAAGGATTCAAGCAAGTAAGCGATCAAAAAGTGACCAGCTTCATGCTGCAGAAACATTTCACTCTCTCATTTCTTCAAGAAGACAAATAATACTGCCTCCAAATGCGCAACAAGTGAAGTAGTTCTACAGAAAAGTCCAATGCTAGTCTCATAACAACTATACCACGTATCCAAATGCATAACCAGTAACAGCAGTCTATGATACACAAATTGCTCTTTGATTGATTTCACATTGTTTAGACTAGAGAAAGAGAAGGAACTCGGATCTTACTTGTACAACTCTGTTAACGGTACTTTTGACTCACGGCATGACCAATTGTATCGATCACCAGGCCACTGAATCCTCCACTGAAAGTTACCTGTGAAACAACCAATTTCATCTGTCATATGAAAGTGGAGTATACCTAAACCAATCCGCCCCCTAAGCACTCTCTAGAGTCTTTTGGTCAACTAGCATCAGAATATAAAGTTATTAGATAATTGAAGTGCTTACACAATCTACAGTAGCCAAAAATAACAGTCCCACAGAGATAAAGAGAATTTGTTGCTGGGTCAAGCCAAATAGAGCCCACGCCGATACCCCTCCCTAAAAACAGCGGCAACTTGAAGATACCTTTCTTATTGAACCCAAAAGTCCCATCAACTGGTGAAAGAATTGCTGAAGCATCAATGCCATTCAGCTTCAGTTCATCAAGGTGTAGAGCCTTGGGGGTATCTGTGTTGCAAGAAATACGATTAAACACAAACAAAACATTCTTTCAAATGATCCATCCCACTTTCCAATGACTGAATGCAACAAACACCCATTGATAATCAGAACTCAATCGACACAATCCACCATAACAAACACCACTATTCTGTAAAACACAAAATGAATCATTCTCCATAACTTTGCATAATTTGGAAGGGCTTATGAGAAACCCACTCAAGAATTCGACATAAGTAATTGACGAAGACCCAAATCCTATCTGAAATCTTTCTTAAGACTAGAAGAATCCTATTGCTCCAGATATAACACTATATAAAGGTTGTGCTAGTATGGAAACTTCAATACAGAAGGCGCAACCTCTGAATAAAAATACGAAATAAAACAGTTACCTGCCCTAGCTGTTGCCAAAGCAACAAAGACCACCAGGTTTTCCCTGCAACTCCCCTTGACAAGGCTTAATGCTGCTCTTTCATCTCCTTTCATCAGCTCTTCATCAATTTGCTCCAAGACTTTCCACCGCAGGGCAGTAGGTTCAGTAGAATTTACCATTTTTAACTGTCCTGACCTTCACAGGAGAACAAAGAGAGAAGAACCCACCGTAATATATTACCATTCCCATATCTTCCGTAAAACACTAACTTCTCGAGAAGAAAGTAGACCCAGAATCAAAAATTGAAAAATTCATCAGACATAAATGGAGTTCATTCAAAATTGAAGTTTTCAAAATGCACACTTGTGATGTCTGTTTCAAAGAATTTCTCAGCCACACAAATAAAAACAAAATAGAGATAAAATACACAATAGTGGGACAAAAA